>SZWC01004640.1:42038-55218 GCA_023375785.1 Penium margaritaceum
TTTGGTCGTCCATGGCTTGACGTGCATGCCATGCACAAGCCTGCTGATGCTGCTCTTGTCAACACTGGCACTTGCTCTCTACCAGCCTTTTGTGTCAGTCGTGTCCAACCTAAGTTTGACCATGCGGCTGTTGGATTGCAGCCTTTCTAACTGCGAATTGACTGCTGCTGTGAATAGTCACTTGTGGTGATGGAGCCTCTGTTTGCTGCTGCTGCTGCTGCTGTGTCGATTGTTGTTGCTGATGCTGCTATTGATGCCGGTACTGGTGTTGCAGCTGCTGATGCTACTGCTGCTGCTGCTGCTGATGCTACTACTGCTGCTGCTGCTGATGCTACTACTGCTGCTGCTGCTGCTGATGCTACTACTGCTGCTACTGCTGCTGATGCTATACTACTGCTGCTGCTGCTGCAGGCATCACTGTGCTTCGAAGGCAGCCTGAGCCGCGCCAAGTGTGCAGGCGCGGTGGTGGTGTGCGTTCGTGGAGAGACCAACCGTGTGAGCAAGTCGCAAGTCGTGGCGGCTGCGGGCGGCGTGGGATTCATCCTCCTCAGCGACGACGACAGAAACCCCAGTGCCTTCCCTGACACATACGCCGTGCCAGGCTGCTTGCTTGACGCGCGCAACAGTGCAGTGGTGCGGCGGTACATCGAAGGCACTGCAAGGTGACTCCCACTCGCGTGCACGTGGGCGGGAATGTTGGGCCGGGTTGAACCATAGTGGAGCTTAGCTGGGCACGGGGATAGGACAGAAGCTTGGCCCTGCTTCCCTCTGAGGATTCTGAGGCTTTGTCCTGTCCCACTCAGATCCCGTCTTGTTCCCTTCCTCATCGGACACACTGCACATTTTGCACTTGCTGTACGGAAGCACTGGGACATGACAAGTTTGTCAGTTCCTTCTCTTTTGTGGATGCACCGACATGCATCATGCATCTTTGCCTTTGCTCCATGTTTGCTGTGCAGGCCGACCGTGACGATCGAGCCCATGCCTCCTGCGCCGGCGATGGCTTCGTTCTCTTCTCGAGGGCCTGTGGTCGACCCCACTGCACCCACAGTTCCTCGAGGCGGCCCGTCCTACCACACCCTCAAGCCCGAGGTCACTGCCCCGGGCTACTTGCTGTTGGGCGTGACTCCCGCGCGCAACTTGAGCGTCGCAAAGGACGAACGCTTCAGGATTGAGTCCGGCACGTCCATGTCCACCCCGCACGTGGCGGGCGTGGCTGCGATTCTCAAGCAGCGATGGCCTGCGTGGTCCGCCGCGCGCATCAAGTCGGTCATCATGACCACGGCCTCGGCGTGGGACAACTCCGGCAAGCCAATCAAGATGATGGACACGTGGCAGCCTGCCACGCCGTTTTCATACGGAGCAGGCCACATAAACCCCCGCGCGATGCTGAACCCGGGCCTTGTGTACGACGCGGGGCAGGCAGACTACTACAACTTCCTCGCAGGCGTCAACGCAGCCCGCGCTGCCTACCTGCCGGGTGTGACCTTCTTCTCACAGCCGCGGCCAGTGTCTGGGTACAACCTGAACCAGCCTTACATCTGCGTGGGTCGGCTGCGGGGCAATGTGACGGTGAAGCGGCGCGTCACCAACGTGGTGGGCGCGGCTGCTGTGTTCCAGGCCTTTGTGGTGAGGCCGCCTGGCGTGGACGTCGTGGTCGTGCCTCAGCGGCTGTCGTTGGCCGTTGATGCGTCGGCGACGTTTGCGGTGACGCTGGTGGTGAGGATGCCGAGTAGCAGCTTCCGGTTCGGCAGCTTGAGATGGGTCAGTGGGGCCCGCGTGGTGCGGTCGGTAATTGCGGTGCAGCCCATTGCGATCCGGTGATGTGGGTCGTCTGTGGGCCAAACACATTTGCACTTGTGCCAGCTGTCAGAGTGCAGAGAGCAACCTGCCACAGCAGCGCCGGCTTAAATGCCTGGACATTTAAGCCGGCTGTTTTGGTTGTTTATCTGGGGCTCAGGGGCATGCGGAGGGGGATGGGGATGTCTGCGCTGGGCAACCCACACGGAGTCGCCCACGTCTACTCCAAATATGGCACAAGCTCAGCCTTGACCAAGCAGCCCACTATATGAAGGTAAATACTTGTCAGCAGTGCCCTCCTGCACCGCCCCACTGGTGGAGCACTCGGAGGACTCAAGAGCAGTGCCTTCATGGCACTTGTGCAATCTCTGGCACCTTGCCACTTTCTGTGTGCTTTGACTTTCACCTGCCTCCTTCACATCCGACTTTTGGGTCACAAAGTGCCTCAACATTGATTTTGTCGTCCATGGGACATCAACAGAAACAGGCGCTTTCAACCCACAAGTGCATCAACAAGGAAAGCCAGAAGTCTAGTCCCGGGGAACACTCCCTTGGCTGTTTATCTATATGAAGGCTTTGTCTTCCCCCCATTGCGCAAATTCATACTCCCTCATGCGCACAATCGCTTGGAAGAACTTTCTCATAATCCAAAGTCCCTTGTGCGCAATTCAGTCTAGAAGACTGTATCTGACTTTATGTCCAATCTGAATATATCTTGCTTATCCAATGCAGATCTGAACTGACTCAGGCGTTACCCAATGAGTGCTAGGATTGTCTAGGGGCATGTAGGCCCATACTACACACCACACGAGCTCTGGTTTTGAGCGAGAGAATGGCAACACCATGATTTGGCTAGGTTTGGAACGCGCCGATGAAGAAGCAAGGCAGAAAGTAGTCTGAACCCTTTAGTGAGCTTCTGTACCAGAAACTGTCGACTAGCCCGACACGCCCTGTCATCCCCGTCGCACCAAAACGTGCAGATGGGGAATATGCAGACCACGGAACGTGAAACCAAACAGGAAACGGGTTCCAGAGGCACCGGAACAGCTCACCGAGTGCGCAGGTCCCAACCGGGCCTGCTGAGACGCAAGAGCATGTCACCGGGCGTCCGGGTCTTGGCCATATGCAAACGACACGCAACAGAACAAAAGGCCAGCAAAGACTCCACTAATAAGTACTTGGTCTCCCGAGGTATCAGAACAAATTACTGTGTACCCGGGTCTCGACCATAGAGAATGCACAACCTGTCAGAGACAGTCTGGGGTCTCCCTGGGCACTGGCAAAAACCACCAAATGCTCCATATGTGTCACAGAAGAAGTGCAGCTGCTGGGAACCCAAGGGCGAAGAGCGAGCAAACTGAGGCTGAAGTGGTAGTGGTTCGTGAAAGGCAGAGCAGACACGCGAAAGAGTGAGGAGGAGCAGTAGGAAGCTTCGGCGAAGGTGGCGGCAGAGGGCGACTCAAAAGCCTCTTGCGGCTACAAGTGGTCGGGAGAGTCGGTGGACGTTGCCACGGGCGTAGAAGTGGACGCAAGGCTTGGTCACGACTGACGAGAAGTCACCACAGCTTGAGAGGCAGTTGAGTTGATGCTGCTAACGTCAGCTGCAGAGGAAAATGAGAGGTGTAGTACGGCGGTGGCGGAGGCGGGGAAGCAATGGCGTGATCAAGAGGAACCAGGCGGTGTTACCTGAGGCCATGATACCATGTTAGAAGAATGGAGCGAGCGATAGAAGCAATGGTAGAAGTAGGTAGAAGCAAAGTGATTCGGAAGACAAGGATAGGGTGACGTAAGCGAAGAGCAATGGAGAGAGTTAGGTGTAGATCTTACAGAGAGTAGTCTCGGGCTGAGGTAGAGCAGTGAAGTAGACAAGTAGTCGTTGAGAGAGAGGTGAAGCGAGACATGCAGGATTGATGAGAGGAGAGCTGAGCAAAGGAGTGAGAGTCACTTAGCAATGACGCGCGAGGTTGAGAGCTGAGAGTGGATTATGATGGAGGATTGAGCAGTAAGCGAGCAGAGCGAAGACACGGCGGCGAAGTTGCAAAACCAAAGGCGAGCATGATGGAAAGACTGTCTTGTATTGAACTCGAGGGAATGAACATCATCAGTATATAAGGTCAGAACAGGACAAAATCTTGAAGCAACGGCTTCTTTCTGCTAGCCGGATGGGGGTGACATATGGCACTTCAGTCGGGAATGCCTTGACTGTTCGTTCTCAACAGGTAGTCTCGGAGAGCCGTTTGTCAAATTGGTTTGGTCGGGGACCTGAACCGTTATTGAGAGCTCGGATAATTTATGAGGGACTTTGTCTTGTCAGATTCTATTTCCAACAGTAACTAGGGCGCAAGTAGGGTGTATGTGGAGCGCAAGTAGGGCGCAACTAGGGAACAACTAGGACGCAACTAGGGCGCAACTAGGGTGCAACTAGGGTGCAACTAGGGCGTAGATAGTGCTCATCAGAGGCGCATCTAGGGCGCAACAAGGGTGCAAGTAGGGCACAACTAGGGCGCAAGTAGGGCACAACTAGGGCAAAACTATGGTGCAACTCGGGCGCAACTAAGGCGTAACCAGGGCACAAGTAGGACACAAGTAGGGCGCAACTAGGGCACAACTAGTGCGCAACTAGGGCTTATTTAGGGCGCAAGTAGGGCGCAAGTAGGGCACAAGTAGGGCACAGCTAGGGCGCAACTAGGGCGCAACTAGGACGCAACTAGGGCACAAGTAGGGCATAACTAGGTCGCAACTAAAGCACAGCAAGGGCGCAAGTAGGGTGCACCTAGGGCGTAAATAGGGTGCGCCTAGGGCGCAACTAGGGCACAACTAGGGTACAGCTATGCCCAAGACAGGTGCAACTAGGGCGCAACTAGGGCGCAACTAGGGCTCAAGTCAAGTGCAATTAGGGTGCAAGTAGGGTGTAACTAGGGCGCAACTAGGGCGTAACTAGGGCGAAACTGAAGGCGCAACTGGGAACCTGCACTAGTGGGTGGTATCCTGCATGTGTCGTGGCTCGTCTGACAATCTTTTTATAATGCTTTCCGTCATTGCTAATCCTTCTCGTCGTACACACATTACGTGATAGGAGACCTAGTAAGCTCATTTCAATGATGAACTATTGTACAATAAGTAGTTGAGTAGGGCCAAATTTTGCATTTTCTACTTTTCCTTGGATGTCAAAATTTCAACACGCAAATATGTCTCCGTTGGATCCACTGGCACTGAAAGGTTGTCCCATCTCACCACTCCAGTTGTTTAATGGAGATCCGGATGTGCCTCACTGGGATGCACGGGGAGTCCTCATCCCGCCTTGTCCCCGATTGGATGAATGTGATGCATGGGTAATGTGGAATAAAATCAAGCACACGTGGGACTCAAAGGGCCTGGGACCACCTCCCAGTGACCCATTTGACATGTGCCACATCATGGATATGAAGCTGTCTCATTGTCGTCCCATATGGTGCCCTCCTCACTGGCAGCCGTGGGTCCATCCGGATCCTCTCTGGTGTGCCAGAATCTGATTCATTTTTGCAAGTGAAGGACAGGGTATGGTACATATAATGGATCATGTTTTTGTGTCTCTAGTACCCGGTCTGAGTTCACTGGGTTCACTGGATTGTACCTCCCCCGAGTACAAACACGAACCCACTGGTCGACCTCCTAGTGTCCAGGTCACCTCCCCAATCTGCGTCACTGTAGCCGATGAGGATGGGGCTGTTGTTGCCGTTGAAGGTGAGGCAAAGGCTGCTGCTACTGTCGAGGTAGCGCAGCACACGCTTAACCGCCTCCCAATGCGGCATGCCCGGATTCGCGCAAAACTTGCTGAGCACTCCCACTGCTTGGCTGATGTCGAGGCGCGTGCCGACTGCAGCGTACATGAGGCTCCCAACTGCTGCTTGGTACGGCACTGCTTCCATGCGGCTGCTCTCTTGCATGCCTTAGGGAGTCTGCGTCATGCTCAGCTTCGCTCCTCCTCATCAGATTCCGCTGCCAGCTCCTTCTCCTTCTCAGCTCCCTCCACCTCCTTGCCGTTGCCGCTGTCACCGCCATCTTCCGCACCGCCCTCTTCTGCTATCGGTACTTCTCCCACTTCTGGTACAAGTGCGGGAGCAAGCGGAACTGCCGAAATAGGGCTCCAAGTCCAGCCCTTCAAGTCCTCTTGACAGACGACGTCACGGCTGCGGATGATCTTGCGAGCAGCAAGGTTGTAGAGGCGGNCCTCGTGCTTGATCCCGCGACGCTTGAGGTAAGTGCGGAAGTCGTTGGAGAGGTACTCTCCTCCACCATCGGTGCGAAGCACCTTCAACCGCCTGCCACTCTCATTTTGTGCAGCAGCAATCCACACCTTGAAAGCATCAAAGCACGCATCCTTTCCAGCCAAGAAGGACACCCACGTCTTCCTCGACTTGTCATCAATGAACGTGACAAAGTACAACTTGCCGGACAAGGACTGTGATGGCATGGGACCGCACAAATCAGAGTGAACGAGTGAGAGAAGCTCAGCCGCCCCCTTCCCTTCCACCGTGAAAGGAGCGCGAGCTTGCTTTCCTTCAATGCAGCTCTCACAAGCCGATGCACCTGGCTGCTTCACCCCCTTGAGCTCCAGGCCGCGGACCATCTGCTGCATAGAGATGATGGCGCCAAAGCCGAGGTGACCGAGCCGGCGGGGCCACAGGCTGATGTCGTGTTTTCCCTCTCTCGCTGCCAACGCTGAGTCGGCTTCCTTCTCCGACGCCACGTAGAGGCGGTAAAGACCGTCCTCCTTGTTCGCTTTTGCAAGCACACGGCCTGCACGGGCAGAGATGGTGCAGCCACCATTCTCAAAGCAAACCTGCATGCCTTCGGACATGAGAGATGAGACAGAGAGGAGGTTAGCTGCCAGCCCCGGAACATAGAGCACCCCCTTCACACGACGTTCCACGTGCTTACCCTCAACGGAAGCACAAAACACAATCTCACCCTCCCCAACCGCCATTTGCACATGGTTGTCCCCCATGTACACCCGACGAGGCTCGATGACGGTGTAGACGACAAACCACTCCCGGCGACACGTCATGTGCCGCGTGGCTCCCGAGTCGATGATCCAGAACAGGGCGGTGTTGTCGGAAACGTGCAGGACCCGGATGGTTGTCACGAATCCACTCTCCCAATCTGCGGCATTCGCAGAAGCGTCGGACTGTTTTCCAGCTCCCACTCCAGCAGCAAGGTCCACCTTCTTCTTCCGGCATTCGCGTGTCCAATGGCCCGGCTTCTTGCAGTAGTGGCAGTTCCCCTTCTTCCCTCCTCCGCCATTGCCCCTGGTTGGTGCAGCACCACCCCCATAACCAGAGTTGGTGATGAGAGCGACGTCCAGTCCGCTTCCGCCCTCTTCTCCATTGCGCTGCTCCTCCTCAAACAGCAGGCTCTCCTCCACATCATTGAGGGAGAGCTTGTCGCCACGCTGGTCCAGGGCAACAATGAGAGGAGTATAGCTGCTAGGAAGACCAGAGAGGATGGTTAGCATGAGCACACGTTCCTTGACAGGGTCCTCAATCGCAGCAAGCTGGTCAGAGAGAGACTTCACCATGTTGATGTAGTCAATCATGGATCCGGATTCATCCATCTTCACAGTGTGAAAGCGACGACGCAGCTGCATGTTCATGAGGATTGGCTTGGAAGCATAAGTGGACTCAAGATTTTTCCAAACCTCCTTTGGCGTGAGGATGCCACGGACAAGGAGTTGCTGCCGTTCGGCGAGGTGGAGGTAGATGGTTGCGAGGGCACGGTCACGCTTCTCGCGGTAGGTACGGGCCTCGACAGGGGATAGGGAGCTTTCTTCTGGTTCCTTCTCCTTCTCATCCACCTGGCTCCAGAGACCCTTCTCCATCAGCACCATCTTCATGTTGTTGCCCCAGTTAAAGAAGTTCTTGCCTTCGAACTTGGCGATGTTGACGCCGGCCACCACGGAAGCGGATGTCGCCATGGTAGTGCAACGTTCAGCCCACAAACGGCTCTCTCACACAACAGGGTGCAAGGAATGCCTCAAGGATGAGACAAAGCCTTGTTCTAGCTCTGATTCCACTGATGGAAACTTGGCAGCCCTCAGGGAGGTGATCAGGCTCACCAAGAGCCGCCTAGGCAGGACCAACTGTTTGTGAGAGGGAGTTGCAGGTTGCACAGACAGAAATTACGGAAGCGAATGTAGGTCTGCAGAGAACACGAATGTCTGAATCGACTGTTGAGTGAGAAAGTACATTACACAGATTTCTAACAAGCCTAATTACGCCTCATTTGGCATATGGAGCTGGAAGAACCACTCTGTCAAAGTTCACCTCCTAGCACACTCCTAGCCTAGCGGGATGAGCGGCAGTCACACTCTCACACAAGAGAATTACCATCCCTGCCATGTGCACAACCAATAATCTTGGTGGGGACCTTCCTTGAAGCTCCCTGAAGGTCCTCCTGCTGCCTTTCTACCCTGAAGGCCGCTCCAAACCTCCTTGGCCAATAATTGTGGTCGCCATTGGTGCTGGTAGTGCAGGAGCCATCACTTGAACCGGACCCATTGCCACCAAATCTTGAAAATCCATATCTCCCTCAAACGGACTCCGAATTGAGTTCTGTAAAGTGCTACAGAACCAGCAAAACATTCTCTATTCACTTTTGTGACCTGATGATTTTTATCGAGCAACCCACTTTGGTCATTTTTTTTGGCACCCCATATCCAACAGGCTTAACTAGTACCCAACTGAGGCAAAAGAAGGGTACAAGTAGGGCCAAAGTAGAGTACAACTAGGGCGAACTAGGGCAGAACTAGGGCGCTACTAGGGCATCGGTAGTTTCCAACTGAGATGCAACTAGGGTATAACAAGGGCGCAAGTAGGACGCAAGTAGGACACAAGTAGGGCACAACGGAGGCGCAAGTAGGGGGCAACTACGGTGCAACTAGGGTGCAACTAGGGTACAACAAGGGCTCAAGTAGGACACAACTAAGGCATAACTAGGACACAACTAGGGCGCAAGTAGGGCACAAGTAGGGCGTAGCTAGGGTGCAACTAGGGCGCAACTAGGGTGCGACTAGGCTGCAAGTAGGACGCAACTAGGGTGAACCAGGGCACAACTAAGGCATAGCTAGTGCCTAATTGAAGGACAACAAGGGCGCAAGTAGGGCGCAAGTCGGGCGCAAGTAGGATGCAAGTAGTGTAAAACTAGGGTGGAACTAGGGTGTAACTAGGGCACAAGTAGGGCGCAAGTAGGGCGCAAGTAGGGGGCAACGAGGGCGCAATTAGGGCGCAACTAGGGCGCAACTAGGGCGCAAGTAGGGCGCAAGTATGGTGCAACTAGGGCGCATCTTGGGCGCAACAAGGGCGCAACTAGGGCACAACTAGGGCGTAGCTAGTGCCCAACTGAGGTGCAACTAGGGCGCAACTAGGGCACATCTAGGGCGCAAGAAGGGGGACAGTAGGACGTAAGTAGGACGCAACTAGGGTGCAACTAGGGCAGAACTAGGACGTAGCTAGTGCCCAACTGAGGCGCAAGAAGGGTGGAACTAGGGCGCAACTAAGGTGCAACTAGTGCGCAAGTAGGTTGCAAGTAGGGTGCAAGTAGGGTGCAACTAGGGCACAACTAGAACATAGCTATTACCCAACTGAGGTGCAACTAGGGTGCAACTAGGGTGCAACTAGGACGCAACTAGGGTTCAAATATGGCACAATTAGGGCGCAAGTAGGACGCATGTAGGGCCCAAGTAGGGCGCAAGTAAGGCACAACAAGGGTGCAACTAGGGTGTAACTAGAGTGCAAGTAGGGTGCAAGTAGGGTGGAAGTAGGGCGTAACTAGGGCGCAACTAGGCCGCAACTAGGGCGCATGTAGGGCGCAATTAGGACGCTACTATGGCACAACTAGAGTGCAATTAGGACCCAAGTAGGGTGCAAGTAGGGTGCAACTAGGGCGTATCAAGTGCCCAACTGAGGCGCAACTAGGGTGCAACCAGGGTGCAACTAGGACACAACTAGGACAAAAGTAGGGCGCAAGTACAACACACGTTGGGTGCAACTAGTGCACAACTAGGGTGCAACAAGGGAATAGCTAGTGCCCAACTGAGGCGCAACTATGGCGCAACTAGGGTGCAAGTAGGGCGTAACTAGGGTGCAACTAGGACGTAAGTAGGGCGCAAGTAGGGAGCAACTAGGGCACAACTAGCAACAAGGGTGCAAGTAGGGCATAAATAGGGAACAACTAGGGCGTAAGGAGGGTGCAACTAGGTTGCAAGTTGGGCGCAAGTAGGGCGCAACGAGGACGCAACTAGGGTACAAGTAGGGCCCAAGTAGGGTGCAACTAGGACACAAATAAGGTGTAAGGAGGGCACAAGAAAGGTGCAGGTAGTGCACAACTGCCGCATAACTATGGCGCAAGTAGATCCCAAATAGGGCGAAAATAGGACGCAACCAGGGTGCAACTAGGGCACAACTACAGCCCAAGTAGGATCCAAGAAGGACGCAACCAGTGCGCAACTAGGGCTCAAGTAGGGTGCAAGTAGGGCGCAAGTAGGGCGCTACTAGTGCATAACTAGGACGCAACTAGGACGCAAGCCGGGTGCAAGAAGGGTACAACTAGGGCGTAACTAGGGCACAATTAGGACGCGACTAGGGCGCAAGAATTGTTCAAGTAGGACACAACTAGGACGCAACTAGGGCGTAACTAGGGTGCAAGTAGGGTGCAACAAGGGTGCAACCGGGACGCAACTAGGATGCAAGTAGGGTGCAAGTAGGGTGCAACTAGGACGTAACTAGGACGCAACTAGGATGCAACTACGGTGTAGCTAGTGCCGAACTGAGGCGTAACTAGGGTGCAACTACGGCGCACGTAGGTTGCAACTAGGGTGCAAGTAGGGCACAACTAGGGTGCAACTAGGGTGCAACTAGGGCCTAATTAGGGTGCAAGTAGGGTGCATGTAGGGCACAACTTGGGCGTAACTAGGGCGCAAGTAGCGCGCAAGTGAGTTGCAACTAAGGCGCAACTAGGGCACAACTATGATGCAACAAGGGCACAAGTAAGGCGCAAGTAGGTCGCAACTGGGACACAACTAGGGCGCAACTAGGACGTAACTAGGGCACAACTAGGGCGTAACAAGGACATAGCTAGTGTCCAACAGAGGTACAACTAGGGCCGAACTAGGGCGTAACTAGGGCGCAACTAAGGCTTAAGTAGGGGGCAAGTAGGGAAAAAGTAGGGCACAAGTAGGGCAAAACTAGGACGCATCTAGGACACAACAGGGGCCTATCTTGTGTCGAACTGATGCGCAACTAGGGTACAAGTAGGGCGCAATGAGGACTTTGCTAGGGTGCAACCAGGGTACAAGTAGGGCGCAAGTAGGGCTCAACTTGGGCACAACTAGGAGGCAAGTAGGGCGCAACTAGGGCGTAGCTAGTGCCTAACGGAGGTGCAACCAGGGCGAAACTAGGGGGAAATTACGATGCAACTAGAGCACAACTAGGGGGAAAGTACGATGAAACTAGGGGGCAAGTAGAGCTCAACTAGGGTACATGTAGGGCGCAACTAGGACGCAAGTAGGGCGCAAAAAGGGTACAACTAGGGCACATTTAGGGTGCAACTAGGGTGCAACTAGGGCACAACTAGGGCACAACTAGGGCGCAACTAGGGCATAGCTAGTGCCCAACTGAGGCACAAATATGGCACAACTAGGGCACAACTATGGCAAAAGTAGGGGGCAAGTAGGGCACAAGTAGGGCACAACTAGGGTGCAACTAGGGTTCAACAAGGGCATAGCTAGTGTCCAACTCAGGCGCAACTAGGGCGTAACTAGGGCGTAAATAGGTCACAACTAGGGTGCAAGTAGGGCGCAACTAGAGCGCAAGTAGAGCACACATAGGACGCAACTAGGACGTAACTAGGACACAACTAGGACGTAGCTAGGGTGCAACTAGGGCGTAGCTTGTGCCGATTTGAAGCGCAACTAAGGCGCAACTAGGGGGAAAGTAGGGCACAACTAGGGTGCAAGTAGGGCGAAACTAGGGCACAAATAGGGTGCAAGTAGGGTGCATCCAGGGTGCAGCTAGGGCACAACTAGGATGCAAGTACGGTGAAAGCAGGGTGTTACGTGGACATAACTAGGGCGCAAGTAGGGTGCAAGTAGGACGCAAGTAGGCTTCAATTAGGACGCAACTAGGGCGCAACTAGGGCGCAACCAGGGTGCAAGTAGGACGCAAGTAGGGCGCAATTAGGGTGCAACTAGGACGCAACTAGGCCACAAATAAGGTAGAACTTGGGGGCAATTACAAAGTAACGTGGGCACAACTAAGGCGTAGCTAATGTCCAATTGAGGCGCAACTAGGGAGCAACTAGGTCGCAACAAGTAGGGCGTAAGTAGGGCGCAACTGAGGTACAACAAGGGTGCAACAAGGGAGAAACTAGGCCGCAACTAGGGTGCAAGTAGGGCACCAGTAGGACGGAACTACGGCACAAGTAGGGCGCACCTAGGGTTCAAGTAGTGCACAAGTAGGGTACAAGTAAGGTGCAACTACGGCACAAATAGGGCGCAAGTAGGGAACAAGTAGGGCACAACTAGGGCGCAACTAAGGCGAACAAGGACGAGACTAGGGCACAAGGACGCAACTAGGGCGTAGCTAGTGCCCAACATAGGCGCAGCTAGGGCGCAACAAAGGCAAAAGTAGGTTACAAGTAGTGCTCAAGTATGGTGAAACTAGGGCTTAACTAGGGCGTAACTAGGGTGTGGCTAGTGCCAAACTGAGGTGCAACTAGGGCGCAACTAGCACGTAGCTAGGATGCAACTAGGGTGCATCTAGGGCGCAACTAGGACACAAGTAGGGCGCAAGTAGGGCACAAGTAGGATGCAACTAGGGTGCAGCTAGGGCGCAAGTAGGGCGCAAGTAGGACGCAACTAATGGGTAACTAGAGTGCAAGTAGGGCACAACTAGGGCACAAGTAGGACACAAGTAGGGCACAACTAGGGCACACCAAGGGTGCAACTAGGGCGTAGCTAGTGTCCAACTGAGGCGCAACTAGGGCGCAGCTAAGGCACAACTAGGGTGTAACTAGGCTGCAATCAGGGCGTACCTAGTGCCCAATTGAGTCGCAACTAGGGCGCAACCAGGGTGTAACTAGGACGCAACAAGGGCGCAACTAGGACGCAACTAGGGCGCAACTAGGGTGCAACTAGGGCACAAGTAGGGCGCAAGTAGGACGCAAGTAGGGCGCAACTAGGGCACAACTAGGGCGCAAGTAGGCTTAGCTAGTGGCCAACTGAGGCGCAACTAGGGCGCAACGAGGACGCAACTAGGGCGCAAGTAGGGTGCAACTAGGGTGCTAGTAGGACGCAAGTAGGGCACAAGTAGGATACAAGTAGGGTGCAACTAGGGCGCAACTATGG
>SZWC01004640.1:61920-78785 GCA_023375785.1 Penium margaritaceum
CCCCCCCCCCCACCCCAAAAACTGAAAAGTGTATGTGGTTAGTGTATCGGTGAGTGTATATGGAGGACGACGCCACAAAATCACATGTATCTCTTTCATATGTACTATTCTCGATCGGGGACGTCCATCGTTGTAAATCGACGATACACAAAAGAGGGAGAAATGACGGACTTCACTCGCACATTGTGCACAATGGGTACTATGCGAATGGAATAAGAGAATCCCGATTGAACGTCCCCCCCCCTTCCCCCAAAACACTCCGAGTGTATTGAGGGAGTGTATCAGGGAATGTATCGTTACTCGCTCGCAAATGTACACAAGTGTATTTATACACTTGTGTATTCATTCGGCGCTCCTCCAAATACACTACCCAATACACTCCCCCAATACACTTTGAGTAGAGGAGGGGCGGTGGGGGACGACGAGCCCCCCTCCCCCCCCTCGAAAAAGTAAAAGTGTATCTGGAGAGTGTATCAGAAGGTGTATCTGGTAGACAGCCATATAAATACACATGTGTATACAATGTCTAGTACACGAAACCTAATCAAAGCCGTCGATTGGAGTCAGCCGACGGGTTGCGACAACCTAATGTTGCAAGGGCTGGAGCATAACCATTAAATGCTATTCGCACCTTGCGAACTAAGTAACCACGTCCCGTCTAGAGGTCCCCCCCCCTCCCCGAGTGTATTGGGGGAGTGTGTCAGGGTGTGTACGAGGAAACCGCTCAAAAATATACACAAGTGAATTTGTACATTGTGTATTGTCTCGAACCCTCTCCCGATACACAACCCAATACACTATCCAAATACACTTCGATTGAAGGGGGGGGTTCGATGATCCCCCTCTCCAAAGTTAGAATATTTCCTGCATAGATTCTCGCTTATAACGCCGGTAGACATCAACAAGACGAACATTTCTTCATTTCTTAACTCGTTCAGAGTTTACGTAGGTCATCGATCTTTCGAATCCAACTGTGCACGAAGGGCGGGTTTTAAGAACCAAAGCACAATTGAAATGTCCTAGTCTCACCGTGATGAAAAAAATAGTGCGCCCCAATGAGCACCCCCCCCAACACTAGGAGTGTATTGGGGGAGTGTATCGGGGAGTGTATCGTGAGTACTCACCAAAATGTACATAAGTGAATTAATGCACATGTTTATTCAACCTTCCCCTCTCCTGATACACTTCCCAATACACACTCGCTACATGTTCGCACCACCAAGGGAGGGGGGAGCGGATGCTCGAGAGGCGATAAAAATATGTTCATGACGACTGTGTAGCATTCCGCTCGATCCCTACGAGATCCTTTTGGATTGGGAGATTGTAGAACGAAACACAATTCAATGTCAGTGATTTAAATACAGTCATAACACGCTGATAACTTATAGCACAAAATAGGTCCGAAAGTGAAGAATCAGGTGCGTTAGTGTTTCTGGACAAATGTTTTAAAGAATCATTTTTAAACAAAATTAACTGCTTCCACTTTTCGATCAATTTCCGAGAAAGTCTTGTGTTCATGTAAACAACAGTAACTGTGAACATAATTGTAACCAGTTTTTTCCAGGAAACATTAACAATTGGCTGGGCTATTTTTCTAGAAGTATCCTCACCATATATTTCAGTGTAGTGCACACATTATGAAGTGTTTAAATTTGGGATGATTGGGCAGAAATGGCGCAACTAGGGTGCAAAGAGTGCACAAGTAGGGCGCAACCAGGGCGTAGCTAGTGCCAAATTGAGGCGTAACTAGGGCGCAACTAGGGTGCAAGTAGGCCGCAACTAGGCCGCAAGAAGGGCGCAACTAGGCCACAACTAGGGTGCAACTAGGGTGTGACTAGAACCCAAGTAGGGCGCAAGTAAGACGCAATTAGGGCACAACTAGGGCGCAACTAGGGTGAAAATAGGGCATACATATGGTGCAAGTAGGGCATAACTAGTTCACAACTAGGACGTAACTTGGATGCAAGTAGGACGCAACTAGGGCGCAACTAGGGCGCAACTAGGGTGTAACTAGGATGCAAGTAGGACGCAAGAAGGACGCTAGTAGGGCGTAACTAGAGCGCAACAATGGCGCAAGTATGGTGCAAGTAGGACACAACTAGGGTGCAACTAGGGCATTATTAGGGTGCAAGTAGGGTGCAAGTATGGCGTAAATAGGGCGCAAGTAAGCTGTAAATAGGGCACAAGTAGGACGCAACAAGGGCACAGCTAGGGCACAACTAGGACTCAAGTAGGGCGCAACTAGGGCGCAACTAGGGTGCATCTAGGGTGGAACTAGAGTGCAACTAGTGCGTAACTAGGACGCAACTAGGGCATAGGTAGTGCGCAACTAGGGCGAAACTATGGCACAACTAGGGCGCAACTATGGCTCAACTAGGGCACAACTAGGGGGCAACTAGGACGTAAGTAAGGCGTAAGTACGGCCCAAGTAGGGCACAACTAGTGTGCAACTATGGCGCAACTAGGGTGCAACCAGGACAATGTAGGGCGTAAGTCGGACGCAAGTAAGGCGCAACTAGGGCGCACCTAGGGCGCAAGTAGGGCACAACTAGGATGCAACTAGGGTGCAACTAGGGTGCAACTAGGGTGTAGCTAGTGCCAAACAAAGGCGCAACTAGGGCATAACTAGGGCACTAGTAGGGTGCAACTAGGACGCAACGAGGGCGCATGTAGGGTGCAAGTAGGGCGCAAGTAGGACGCAACTAAGGTGCAACTAGGGTGCAAGTAAGACGCACGTAGGGCGCAATTCATGCACAAGTAGGACGCAGCTAGGAGGACACAACTAGAGCGCAAGCAGGTCGCAAGTAGGGCGCCACTAGGGCACAACTAGGGAGCAACTAGGACTCAAGTAGGGCACAACTAGGCACAACCATGGGGCAACTAGGACACAACTATGGCATAGATAGTGTCCAACTGCGGTGCAACTAGGACGGAACTAGGGTGCAAGTAGGGCACAAGTATGGCGCAAGTACGGCTCAAATTGGACCCAACTAGGTCGCACCTGGGCCAAAACTAGGACGCAACTAGGGCGCATCTAGTGCCCAACTGATTCGCAACTAGGACGCAAGTAGGGCGTAACTACTGCGCAAGTAGTGCACAACTAGGGTGCAACCAGGGCGCTGTAGGACGCATGTAGGACGCAAGTAGGGAAAAACCAGGGTGTAACTATGGTGCAAGTAGGGCACAAGTAGGACGCAACTAGGGCGCAACTAAGGAGCAACTAGGGCACAACTAGGGTGTAGCTAGTGGCGAACTGAGGCCCATCTAGGGCACAATAAGGGCGCAACTAAGGTGCAATTAGGGCGTAACTAGGGCGTAACTATGGTATAGCTAGAGCGCAACAAGGGCGTAGCTAGGGCACACTTGAGGCACAACTAGGACGCAACTAGGACGCAAATACGACACAATGAGGGTGCAAGTAGGGCGCAACTAGAACTCAACTAGGGTGCAACTAGGGTCCAATTAGGGTGCAAATAGAGTGTAACTGGGATGCAACAAGGGCACAAATAGGGCGCAAGTAGGGCTCAACTAGGGTGCACCTAGGTTGCAAGTAAGGCACAAGTAGCGCACAACTAAGGTGCAACTAGGGTACAACTAGGACACAAGTACGTCGCAAGTAGGGTGCCACAAGGGCACAACTAGGACGCAACTAGGACTCAAGTAGGGCGCAAGTTGGGCACAACTGTGGCGCAACTAGGCCGTAACTAGGGCGTAACTAGGACATAACTAGTGCCAAACTGAGGTGGAACTAGGATGCAACTTAGGTGTAAGTAGGGCACAAGTAAGGCTGACGTACGGTGCAATTAGGACCCAACTAGGACGCAAGTAGGGCGAAACTAGGGCGTAAGTAGGGGATAGCTAGTGCCCAACTGAAGCGCAACCTCGGTGCAACCAAGACGCAAGTGGGGCACAACTAAGGTGCAACTAGGGCGCAACTAGGGCGTAAGTAGGGTATAACTAAGGCGAAACTAGGGTGCAAGTATGGCGCAAGTAGGGCACAACTAGGACGCAACTAGGACGCAACTAGGGCGCAAGAAGGGCACAAGAAGGGCGCAACTAGGTTGTAACTAGGACGCAACTAGGGTACAACTAGGGTTCAACTAAGGCGCAACTAGGACGTAACTAGTACCCAATAGAGGCCCAACTAGAGTGCAAGTAGGGTGCAAGTTAGCCGCAACGAGAATGGACGAATATGGTGCAACTGGGGTAGAAGGAGGACGCAACTAGGGTGCAACTAAGGCGTAACTAGGCCACAACTAGAGTGCAGCTAGTGCCCAATTGGTGCGCAACTAGGGCGCAAGTAGGGCACAACTAGGGTGCAAGGAGGACGCAACTAGGATGCAACTTGGGCACAACTTGGACCTAACCAGGACGCAACTAGGACATAGCTAGTGTCCAACTAAGGCACAACTAGGACGCAAGTAGGGTGTAACTAGGGCATTCCTAGGGCGCAACTAGGGCGCAAGTAGGGTGCAAGTAGGGCGCAAGTAGGTGCAAGTAGGGCGCAACTAGTGCACAACTAGGCCGCAACCGGGGCCTAGCTAGAGCCCAAGTGAGGCCCAACTAGGGCATAACTAAAACGCAATTATGGCACAACTAGGGTTCAAGTAGGACGGAAGAAGGGTACAAGTAAGGCCCAAGTAGGCAGCAACTAGGGCGCAACTAGGGCACAAGTATGGCGTAACTAGGACTCAACTACGACGCAGCTAGGACGCAAGTAAGGAGAAGCTAGGACGCAACCAGGGAGAAACTAGGGCGCAACCAGGCCACAAGTAGGGCACAAGTAGGGCGCAACTTGGGCGTAACTAGGGTACAAATAGGGTGCAAGTAGGACGCAAGTAGGGCACAAGCAGGCCTCAACTAGGACGCAACTAGGGCGCAAGTAGGGCGCAAGTAGGACGCAAGTCGGGTGCAACTAGGGCACAACTAGGGTGCAACTAGGGCGCCAGTAGGACGCAAGTAGGGCACAACAAGGGCGCAACTAAGGTGCAATTAGGGTGCAACTGGGGAGAAACTAAGGCGCAACTAGGCCCTAGCTAGTGCCCAACTAAGGCGGAACTAGGGAACAACTAGGGCGCAACTTGGGCGCAACTAGGTTGTAACTAGGGCACAAGTAGGGCGCAAGTAGGGTGCAAGTACGATACAACTAGGGCGTTACTAGGGCATAACTAGGGTGCAACTAGGGCATAGCTAGTGCCCAATCAACACAGAACTAGGGTACAACTAGGGCGCAACTTGGGGGCAACGAGGACGCAACTAGCACAGAAGTAGGGCATAAGTAGGATGCAAGTAGGGTGCATCTAGGGCGCAAGTAGGATGTACCTACGGTGCAAGAAGGGCAAAAGTAGAGCGCAACAAGGGCGCAAGTAGGTCGCAACTAGGATACAACTAGGGGGCAACGAGGGGGAAAGTAGGACCCAACCAGGATGCAAGTAGGACGCAAGTTGGGGACAACTATGGCACAATTAGAGCACAACTAGGGCACAAGTAGGGTGTAAGTAAGGGGCAAGTAGGACACAACTAGGGCATAACTAGGGTGCAACTAGGGTAGAAGTATGGTGCACGTAGTATGTAAATAGGGAACAACAAGGGCACAACAAGGGTGTAACTAGGGTGCAAATAAGGCACAAGGAGGACGGAACAAAGGCGCAATTGGGTTGTAACCATGGCGCAAGTAGCGCACAAGTAGGGCACAACTAGGGTGCACGAAGGGCGTAACTAGAGTATAGCTAGTGTCCAACTGAGACAAAACTAGGGCGCAATCAGGGTGCAACTAAGACCTAAACAGGGCGCAACTAGGGTGCAAGTAGTACGCAAATAGGGCATAACTAGGGTGCAACTAGGGCACAACTAGGGTACAACTAGGGTGTAGCTAGTGCCCAACTGAGGTGCAACTAGGGCGCAGCTAGGGCGCAACTATGGCACAACTAGGGCGCAAATACAGCACAACCAGGGCACATATATGGCACAAGTATTGCACAACTAGGGTGCAACTAGGGTGCACTTAGGGCGCAACTAGAGTATAGCTAGTGCCCAACTAAGGTGCAACTAGGGCGCAACGAAGGCACAACTAGGGTACAACAAGGGCACAAGTAGGACACAACTAGGACACAAGCAGGGCGCAAGTAAGGCGCAAGTAAGGTGCAAGTAGGGTGCAAGTAGGGTGCAACTAGGGTGCAACTAGGACGAACCTAGGGCACAAGTAGAGCACAAGTACGGCGCAAGTGGGGCGCAAATAGGGTGCAATTAGGACGCAAGTAGGGCGCAAATAGGACGTAACAAGGGCGCAAGTAGGACGCAACTAGGGTACAACTGAGGTGCAACTAGGACACAACTAGGACACAACTAGGGCACAACTAGGTTGCAACTCGGGCGCAAGTAGGGTACAACTAGGACGCAACTAGGGTGCAACTAGGGTACAAGTAGGGCGCAAGTAGGGTGCAAGTAGGGCGCGTAACTAGGGTGCAACTAGTGCGCAACTATGGTGTAAGTAGGGTTCAAGTACACCGCAAGTTGGACACAACTAGCACGCAAAAGGGTGCATGTAGGGCAGAACTAGGGTACAAGAAGGGCAGGACTAGGACGCAACTAGGACGCAAGTAGGGCGTAACTGGGGCACAACTAGGATGCAACTAGGATGTAATTTGGGCGCAAATTGGGTACACCTAGGGTGCAAGTAGGGCGTAGCTAGTACCCAACTGAGACACAACGAGGGTGCAACTAGGGTACAACTAGAGTGAAATAGGGGTGCAAGTAGGACTCAAGTAGGGCACAAGTAGGGCTTAACTAGGGTGCAACTAGGGTGTAGCTAGTGTCCAACTGAGGCGTAACTAGGGCACAACTAGGGTGCAACAATGGAACAACTAGGGCGCAAGTAGGACACAACTAGGACGCAAGTATGACAAAAGTATGGCACAACTAGGGTGCAACTAGGATTCTATAAGGGCACAACTAGGGCGTAGCTAATGTCCAACTGAGGCGCAACGAGGGAGAATTAAGGGCGCAATTAGGGTAAAACTAGGATGCAAGTAGGGTGCAACTAGGACGCAACTAGGGTGTAGCTAGTGCCCACTTGAGGCGCAACTAGGGTACAAAAAGGGCAGAATTAGGGCCCAAGTAGGGTGCAAGTACGGCGCAACTAGGGCGTAAAGGGCGCAACTAGGGTGCAAGTAGGGCACAAGTAAGGCGCAAGTAGGGCACAACTAGGGTGCAACTAGGGCGCAACTAGCGCACAACTAGGGCACAACTAGGTCGCAACTAGGGCTTACCTAAGGCACAACTAGGGCACAACTAGGGGCGTAGCTAGTGCCCAACTCAGGCTCAAGTAGTGTGCAACTAGGGCACAACTAGGGCGCAACTAGGGATAAACTAGGGAACAAGTAGGACACAACTAGGGCACAACTAGGGTGCAAACAGGGCACAAGTAGGGCTCAAGTAGGGCGCAAGTAGGGTCCAACTAGGACACAACTAGGGTGCAACTAGGGTGCAACTAGGGCGCAAGTAGGGCACAATTAGGGCACAACTATGGCGTAACTAGGATGCAACTAGGACGCAAGTAGGGCGGATTTAGGTTGCAACTAGGATGCAACTAGGGCGCAACTAGGGTGCAAGTAGGGCTCAAGTAGGAAACAACTAGGACGCACCTAGGGCGTATCTAGGGCCCAAATACTACGTAGCTAGTGCCCAAATGAAGCGCAACATGGACGCAAATAGGGTGCAACTAGGGCGAAACTAGGGGGCAAGTAGGGCGCAACCAGGGCGCAAGTAGGGCGCAACTAGGGCGCAACTAAGGCGTAACTTGGATGCAACTAGGACACACGTAGGGTGCAAGTAGGGCGTAATTAGGGTGCAAATAGGGTGCAACTAGGTGGAAACTAGGATGCAACTAGGGTGCAAGTAGGGCGCAAGTAGAGCTCAACTATTGCACAACCAGGGTGCAACTAGGGCGCAACTAGGTTAGAAGTAGGACACAAGTAGGGACAAGTAGGGAACAACTACGAGAGAACTGGGGTGCAACCAGGTTGCAAATAGGGTGCAACTAGGGTGCAACTAGGGCACAACTAGGTTGGAAGAAGGGCAAAAGTAGGGCGCAAGTATGGCACAACTAGGGCACAACTAGGGCGCAACCAAGACGCAAATAGGACAAAACCAGGGTGCAACTAGGGCGCATCTAGGGCACAACAAGGACATAATTAGGGAACAACTAGAGTGCCCCTAGGGCGCAACCAGGGCAAAGCTAGTGGCAAACGGAGACAGAACTAGGGTGCAACTAGGGCGCAACTAGTGCGGAAGTAGGGCGCAACTAGGACACATGTAGCACGCAAGTAGGGCGCAACTAGGGCGCAACTAGGGGACAACTAGGGTGCAACTAGGGCGTAGCTAGTGCCCAACAGAGGTACAACTAGGACGAAACTAGGACACAACTATGGCGCAACCAGGATGCAAGTACGGTGCAACTAGGTCAGAAGTATGGAGCAAGTATTATGCAACAAGGGCATAACTAGGGCGCGACAAGGGTGCAACTAGGGCGTAAGAAGCGGGTAACTAGGACGCAAGCAGGACGCAAGTAGGGTACAAGTAGGGTGCAAGTAAGGTGCAAGTAGGACGCAAGTAGGGTGCAACTAGGGCGCAACTAGATTGCAGGTAGGACGCAACTAGGACGCAAGTAGGGAAAAACTAGGGCGCAAATAGGTTGCAACTAGGGCGCAAGAAGGGCACAAGTAGGGTCAACTGGGGTACAAATAGGACGCAACTTCGGTGCAACTACGGTGCAACCAGGGCGCAACAAGGGCACAACTAGGGCAAAACTAGGGTGCAAGTAGGGCACAAGTAGGGTGTAAATAAGGCATAACTAGGGCACAACTAGGACATGAGGAGAGTACAGGTAGGACGCAAGTAGGGCACAACTAGGGTGAAACTAGGGCACAACTAGGGTGCAAGTAGGGTACAAGTAGGGCACAACAAGGACACAACTAGGGTGCAACTAGGACGCAAGTAGGGCACAAAAAGAGCAGAACAAGGGCATAACTAGGCCGCAAGTAGGGCGCAAGTAGGACACATCTAGGGAACAACTAGGGCACAACAAGGATGCAATTAGGGCGCAACTAGGGCTTACCTAGGGCGCAACTACGGCATAACTAGTGTCCAACTAGGACACAACAAGGGCGCAACTAGGGTGCAACTAGGGTGCAAGTAGGATGCAACTAGGGCGCAAGTAGGACACAACTAGTGCATAACAAAAGAGCAGCTAGGGCATAACTAGAGCGTAGTTAGTGCCCAACTGAGGTGCAACTAGGACCCAACTAAGACGCAACAATGGTACAACTAGGGCGCAACTAGGGTGCAACTAGGGCACAAGTATGGCGCAAGAATGGCACAACTAGGGCATAACTAGGGCAGAGCTGGTGTCTAACTGGGGCTCAACTACGGTGCAACTAAGTCGCAACAATGGCCCAACTAGGACGCACGTAGGGTGCCACAAGGACGAAACTAAGGCGCAAGTAGGGCATAACTAGGGCGCAAGTAGGGTGCAAATAGAGCGGAATTGGGACGCAACTAGGGCGCAAATAGGGCACAACTAGGGCCTAACTAGTGGCTAATTAAGGCACAACTAGGGTGCAACTAGGGCACAATTAGGGTCCAGGAAGGGCGTAAGCATGGTGCAACTAGGGCGTAACTAGGGTGCAACTAGGGTGCAAGTAGGGCGCAAGTAGGGAACAAGTAATGCACAACTTGGGCGCAACTAGGGTACAACTAGGATGTAAGTAGCATGCAACGAGGGCGTAACTAGGGCACAACTAGGGCACAATGAGGGCTCAAGTAGGGCGCAAGTAGGACGCGACAAGGGTGCAACTAGGGTGCAACTATGGTACAAATAGGACACAATAAGCCGCAACTAGGGAGCAACTAGGGTTCAACTAGCGTGCAACTAGGGCGCAAGTAGGGCGCAAGTAGGGCGCAACTAGGGTGCAACTAGGGCGTAGCTAGTGCCCAACTGAGACACAACTAGGGCACAACTAGGGTGCAACTAGGCTGCAACTTGGACGCAAGAAGGCGCAACTAGGGCACAACTAGGGCGCAACTATGGCGTAACTAGAGCGCACGTAAGGTGCAAGTACAGCGCAAGGAGGGCGTAACTAGGATCCAACTAGGGTGTATCTAGGATGCAAGAAGGGCGCAAGTAGGGTGCAGGAAGGGTGCAACTAGGGCGTAACAAGGGCGCAACTAGGGTACAAGTAGGACGCAAGTAGGGTGCATGTAGGGTACAACTATGGCGCAACAAGGGGACAACTAGGGCACAAGAAGGGCGCAAGTAGGGCGCAACTATGGCGCAACTAGGACGCAACTAGGGTACAACTAGGGTGCAAGAAGGACACAAGTAGGGCGTAACTAGGGCGTACCCAGGACAAAACTAGGGCGCAACTAGGGCATAGCTAGTGTCCAACTGAG
This sequence comes from Penium margaritaceum, assembly GCA_023375785.1. Classification (NCBI taxonomy): domain Eukaryota; kingdom Viridiplantae; phylum Streptophyta; class Zygnematophyceae; order Desmidiales; family Peniaceae; genus Penium; species Penium margaritaceum. The sequence goes on from SZWC01004640.1 coordinate 72,370, forward strand.
GTACAACTAGGGCTCAAATAGGGCGCATGTAGGATGCAACTATGGTGCATGTAGGGCGCAAGTAGGGCGCAACTAGGGCGTAACTTGGGTGCAACTAGGGTCCAAGTAGGGCGCAAGTTGGGCGCAACTAGGGCGCAAGTAGGGCGTAACTAGGGCACAACTAGGGCGCATCTAGGGTGAAACTAGGACGCAATCAGGGTGCATGTAGGGTGCAACTAGGGTACAACTAGGGCGCAACTAGGGTGCAACTAGGGTGCAACGAGGGTACAAATAGGGTGCAACTAGAATGCAATAGGTGTGCAACTAGGGCGTACCTAGGGTGTAACAATGGCGTAGCTAGTGTCGAACTGAGACACAACTAGGGTGCAACTTGGGCGCAACTAGGGGGCAACTGAGACGCAAGTAGGGTACAACTAGGGTGCATGTAGGGCGCAAGTAGGGCGTAACTAGGACGCAACTAGGGCACAACTAGGGTGCAACAAGGACGTAGCTAGTGGCCAACTAAGGTGCAACTACGACGCAACTAGGACGCAAGTACGGTGTAACTAAGGCACAAGTATGGCACAAGTTTGGCGCAACTAGGGCACAACTAGGTTGTAGCTAGTGCCCAACCGATGAGCAACAAGGGCAGAACTAGGGCGCAACTAGGGCGCAACTAGGGCGCACGTAGGGCGTAACTAGGACGCACGTAGGGCATAACTAGGGCACAACTAGGGCCTATGTAGGGAATAACTAGGGCATTTCGAGGGCGCAATTAGGCTACAAGTAGGGCGCAAGTAGGGTGCAAGTACGTCGTTATTGGGATGCGACTAAGGTGCAACTAGGGCGCAATTAGAGCACAACTAGGGCACAATCAGGGCGCAACCAGGGCACTACTAGGGCGTAATTAGGACGGAAGTAGGGCGCAACTAGGATGTTACCAGGGCACAACTAGGGTGCAAGTAGGACACAAGTAGGGCACAGGTAGGACGTAACTAGGGTGCGACTAAGGTGCAACTAGGGCTCAAGTAGGGCGCAACTAGGGACCAACTAGGGCGCAACCAGGGCACAACTAGGGCGTTATTAGAATGCAAGTAGGATGCAAGTAGAGCGTAACTAGGAAGCCATGAGGGTGTAACTAGGATGTAACTATGGCTTAAAATGGGCACACGTATGGCACAAGTAGGATGTAACTAGGGTGCAACTAGCGCGCAACTAGGGTGCAAGTAGGGTGTAAGTAGGACGCAACTAGGGTGCAACTAGGGCGCAACTAGGGCGCATCTAGGGTGTAGCTAGTGTCCAACTCAAGCGCAACTAGGTCGCAACTAGGGCGCAAGTACAGCGCAACTAGCGTGCAGCTAGGGCGCAAGTAGGGCACAATTAGGGCGCAACTAGGGCGCAACTAGGGTACAAGTAGGGCCTAAGTAGGACGCAAGTAGGGCACAAGTAGGACGCATGTAGGGCACAATTAAGGTACAATAAGGGCACAACTAGGACATAACTAGGGCACAAGTAGGGTGCAAGAAGGGCGTAACTAGGACGCACCTAGGGTATTGTTAGTGTCCAACTGTAGCGCAACTAGGGCGCAAGTAGGGTGCAAGTAGGGCACAACAAGGGCGCAGGTAGGGCGCAAGTAGGGCGCAACTAGGACATAACTTGGATGCAACTAGGGCGTAAGTAGGGTGCAAGTAGGGCGCAACTAGGGCCCAAGAAGGGTGCAACTAGGACACAACTAGGGCACAACTTGGGCGAAACTAGGACGCAACTAGGGTGCAAGTAGGGAGCAAGTAGGGCGCAACTATGGCCCAACTAGGGCGGAACTAGGACACAAGTAGGGCACAAGTAGGATGCAAATAGGGTGCAAGTAGGACGCAAGTAGGGTGCAACTAGGGTAGAAGTAGGGCACAAGTAGGGCGCAAGTAGGGCACAACTAGGGCATAACTAGGGCGTATGAAGGGTGCAAATAGGGTGCAACTATGGTGTTGGTAGGGTGTAACTAGATTGCAATTAGGGTGAAACTAGGGTGTTAGTATGGTGCAACTAGGGTGCAACCAGGGTGCACCTAGGGCGTAACTAGGGCATAGCTAGTGCCCAACTGAGATACAACTAGGACGCAACTATGGCGCAACTAGGGCACAACTAGGGTGCAACTAGCGTGTAGCTAGTGTCCAACTGAGGTGCAAGTAGGGTGCAACTATGGTGCAACTAGGACGTAAGTAGGGTGCAACTAGGGCACAAGTATGGTGCAAGTAGGGCGCAACTAGGGCGCACGTAGGGTGCAACTAGGGCGTAGCTAGTGCCCAACTGAGGCGTAACTAGGGTGCAACTAGGGCGAGACAGGGGCGCAACTAGGGCGCAAGTAGGGCGTAACGAGGGCGCAAGTACGGTGCAAGTAAGATACAAGTAGGGCCCAAGTAGGACACAAATAGGGCACAAGTAGGGCGTAACTAGGGCGCAACTAGGTTACACGTAGGGGGCAAGTAGGGCACAAGTAGGGCGCAACCAAGGCGGAACTAGGGCGTAACTAGGAAGCATGTAGGGCGCAAGCGCAACTAGGGCATAGCTAGTGTCCAACTCAAGCGCAACTAGGGTGAAACTAGGGCATATTTAGGGCGCAACTAGGACGCAAGTAGGGTGCTACTAGGGCGCATCTAGGGGGCAACTAGGGTGCAAGTAGGACGCAAGTAGGACGCAAGTAGGGTGCAACTAGGGCACAACTAGGGTGCAAGTAGGGTGCAAGTGGGGTGCAAGTAGGGTGTAAGAAGGGTGCAACTAGGACGCAACTAGGGTGCAAGTAGGACGTGAGTAGGACGGTGCAACGAGGGCGTAACGAATGCATAACTAGGGCGCAAGTAGGGCATAAGTAGGGTGTAACAAGGGCGCAACTAGAGCACAACTAGGGCATAGGTAGTGCGTAATTGAGGTGTATCTAGGGCACAAATAGGACGCAAGTAGGTTGTAACTAGGACGGTAGTAGGGTGCAAGTAGGGTGCAACTAGGGTGCAACTTGGGTGCAACTAGTGCACAAGCAGGGTGCAACTAGGGCGTCACTAGGGTGCAACTAGGGCACAAGTAGGGTGCAAGTAGGGCGCAACTAGGACGCAAGCAGGATATAACTAGGGCGCAACTAGGGCGTGATAAGGGAAAGACTAGGATGTAACTAGGGTACAAGTAGGGCGCAAGTAGGGCGCAACTATGGCACAACCAGGACGCAAGTAGGGCACAAGTAGGGCATAAATAGGGTACAAGTAGGGCACAACTTGGGCATAACTAGGGCGGAAGTAGGACGCAAATAGGGTGCAAGTGGGGCACAAGTAGGGCACAACTATGGCGCAACTAGGACGCATATAGGGTGCAAGTAGGGTGGAACTAGAGTGCGACTAGGGTGCATCTAATGCGTTAGTAGGGCGCAACAAGGGTGCAACTATGACGCACCTAGTATGTTACTAGGGCGTAAATAGTGTCCAAATGAGACAAAACTAGGGCGCAACTAGGGTGCAACTAGGGCGCAACTAGGGCGTAGCTAGTGTCCAACTGAGGTGCAAGTAGGGTGCAATTAAAGCGCAACTATTGCACAACTAGGACGCAAGTAGGGTGCAACTAGGGCACAAGTATGGCACAAGTATGGCCCAACTAGGGTGCAACTAGGGCACACGTAGGGCGCAACTAGTTTGTAGCTTGTGCCCAACTGAGGCACAACCAGGGCCCAACTAAGGCGAGACAGGGACATAACTAGGGTGCAAGTAGGCCGTAACTAGGGCGCAATGAGGGTGCAAGTAGGGTGCAAGTAGGGCCGAATTAGGGTACAAATATGGCACAAGTAGGGAGTAACTAGGGTACAACTAGGTTGCACAGAGGGGTACAAGTAGGGCGCAGGTAGGACGCAACTAAGGCGCAACTAGGGTACAACTAGGACGCAACTAGGGCACAAGCAGGGTACAACTAGGGTGCAAGGAGGACACAACTTGGACACAAATAGGTTGCAACTAGGATGCAACTAGGACGCACCTGAATTGCAACTAGGGTGCAAGTAGGAGGCAAGTAGGGCGTAAGAAGGGCGCAAATAGGACGCAAGTAGGGCGCAACTAGGATGCAAGTAGGGCACAACTAGGACACAAGTAGGGCACAACTAGGGTGCAACTAGGGTGCAACTCGGGCAGAACTAGTACACAAGTAGAGCGCAAGTAGGGCATAACTAGGGCGCAACTAGAGTGTAACCAGGGCGCAAATAGGGCACAAGAAGGGCGCAACTAGGATGCAACTAGGGCGCAAGTAGGTTGCAAGTAGGGTGCAACTAGGGCGCAACTAGGGTACAACTAGGGGGCAACAAGGGCGTAGCTGGTGTCCAACTCAATCGCAACTAGGGCGTAACTAGGAAGCAAGTAGGACGTAACTAGGACGCAAGTAGGGCGCAACTAGGGTGCAAGTAGGGTGCAACTAGGGTGCAACTAGAGCGCAACTAGGGTACAAATAGGGTTCACGTAGGACGTAAGTAGGTGTAAATAGGCCACAACTAGGGTGCAAGTAGGACGCAAGTAGGGCGCAAGTAGGGCGTAAGTAGGATGCAACTGGGATGCAACTACGGCACAACTAGGATGCAAGTAGGATGCATGTAGGGTACATGTTGGGTACAACTATGGCACAACTAGAGCGCAAGTAGGGCGCAAGTAGGGCACAACTAGGACACAACTAGGGCGCAACTAAGGCGCAAGTAGGACACAAGTAGGACGTAACTCGGGCATAGCTAGTGCCCAACTAAGGCACAACTAGGGCACAAATAAGGTGCAATCAGGACGCAACTAGGACGCAGGAAGTGCACAAGTATGGCGCAACTACGGCCTAGCTTGGGTGCAACTAGGGTGCAAGTAGGGCGCAAGTAGGGTGCAACTAGGGTGCAAGTAAGGCACAACTAGGATGCAACTAGGGTGCAATTAGGGTAGAACTAGGACGCAAGTAGGGTGCAAGTAGGGTGCAAGTAGGTCGTAACTAAGGCGGAACTAGGACACAACTAGGGCACAATTAGGACGCAAGTGGGACTCAACCAGGGCGTAATTAGGTCGCAACTAGGGCGGAAGAAGGGCGCATGTAGGGTGCAAGTAGGGCACAACTAGGGTACAACTGGAGTATATCTAGGGCGCAAATAGGGCGCAAGGAGGGCACAACTAGGGCACAACTAGGGAACAACTAGGGCACAAGTAGGGCGCAAGTAGGGCACAACTAGGGTGCAGCTAGGGTGCAGCTAGGACGCAATTAAGGCGCAACTAGGGCGCACCTAGGACAGAACTAGGGTGTAGCTAGTGCCCAACTGAGACAAATCTAGGACACAACTAGGACAAAACTAGGGCGCAACTAGGGCGTAGCTAGTGTCCAATTGAGGTGCAACTAGGGCACAACTATGACGCAACTGGGACGCAAGCAGGGTACAACTAGGGCACATGTTTGGTACACCCAGGTTGCACCCTCGTTCTACCCTAGTTGTTATGCCATTGTAGCACCCCACTTACACCCTGATTGCACCCTCGTTACACCCTAGTTGTGTCCTAGTTTCCCCTAGTTACACCCTAGTTGTGTCCTAGTTGCACCCTAGTTATGTTGTAGTCGCTTTCTAGTTGTGCCCTTTTTGGACCCTACTTTCACCCTAGTTACGTCCTAGTTGTTCCCTACGTGCGCCCTTCTTGCACCTTTGTTACACCCTCATTGCAGCCTAGTTGCGCCCTAGTTGCCCCCTAGTTTGCCTCCTTTACAACCTAGTTATATCTTAGTTGCTCCCTAGTTGCATCCTAGTTGCGCCCTTCTTGCGCCCTAGCTATGTCTTAGTTTTGTCCTAGTTACGACCTAGTTCCACAAAATTATGAGCAAATGAGAGAGTGAGAAAGAGACAGCCAAACAGAAAGAGAGAGAGAGAGAGAGAGAGAGAGAGAGAGAGAGAGAGAGAGAGAGAGAGAGAGAGAGAGAGAGAGAGAGAGAGAGAGAGAGAGAGAGTAGATGTAGATATAGGTGCAGTTTTAAATCTAGATGTAGATGTAGATATATGCCTAGAAAAACATATAGATGTAGACACAAACATAGACATAGACATAGACATAGATGTAGACATAGTCATGGACTGTGACTGTGACTGTTTCTGTGAGTGTGAGTGTGAGTGTGAGTGTGAGTGTGAGTGTGAGTATGATTATGATTGTGATTGTGACTCTGACTGTGACGGTGACTGTTAGTATGACAGTGAGTGTGAGAGTGAGCATGAGTGTGAATGTGAGCATGATTGTGAGTATGAATGTGGATGTGAGTATGAGTATGAGTATGAGTGTGAGTGTGAGTGTGAGTGTGAGTATGAGTGTGAGTGTGAGTGAGTGTGAGTGTGAATATGAGTGTGAAAGTGAATGTGAGTATGAGTGTGAGTGTGAGTGTGAGTGTGAGTGTGAGTGTGAGTGTGTGTG
>SZWC01004640.1:120310-133362 GCA_023375785.1 Penium margaritaceum
CAATAGCTTAGTAAATGCAGAGAGAAATGACAAATGACAGGTCCAGGGCATAAGTACCTGCCGCGGCGCACAGCGGGTGTCGCACGCGGCAGTCCAAGAACTGTCCTAAAACCGGCCCAAAACCACTGTTTTGGCCATAACTCTACGCACACATGTCAGAATCCTGCGCCGTCTGAACCTAGACGTGCAGAATCAAAAGACGCACGCAACGACTGGTCACATGCATGCATCCATCGACTGACAGCGAGTATATAATGCAAAAACATGCAAATGGGTCTCATGCCCAGTCCGCCGAAAGGCGCCTGCAAGACGTAGAAGGCACAGCAAGGAGTCCCGGTGACATCTGGGGCTCTGGAACAGTAGTCGGTCAGCTCCAGACGGGTAGGCCGCCGCCTGTCGTCGCACCGGTGTCACCAGGGCCGCCTGCCTCAGGGATCTGCACGAGTATGGACACGGCCGAGTGGTCACAGTAAACTGTACAGAAACGGCACAAATCACAACATCACCCGCTCCAGATTCTCATCCTGCGCAGGTATTCCGTCAGTGCAACCCACTGGCCTTGATGCACTAGGCCTGACTGTGGATGTTGTATACCCCAACTCTACAGTTGGCTACGCTCTTGTAGCCCATGATTTCCACAGTGCTCTTGAGTCCTCCGTCGCCGGGTATGTCGCCGCATGCTTCGCGGCCGCTGGCCTTCCCAATCTTCTCCCTGAGCCCACCACTGTCCGGCAGGCTCGTGAGGCAGCAGACGCTGACCTCTGGGAGAAGGCCATGCAGGAGGAGCTCACATCTCTCCAGGAACATGGAGTCTTTGAGCTTGTGGATCTACCTGCAGGCCGCAAGGCTGTCTCTGCCCGATGGGTCCTTCGGAGTAGGCTGAAGCCCGATGGAACCGTCGACCGGTACAAGGCTCGCCTCACGGCTAAGGGGTTCTCCCAGATCCCTGGAGTCGACTTTGATGAGACGTTCGCACCAGTTGAGAGGTACACCATTGCTCGAGCACTGTTGAGTCTTGTCGCCCAGCACGACAGGGAACTGGAGCAGATGGATGTCAACAAAGCCTTCCTGCATGGGAAGCTCGATGAAGAAATCTACATGATACAGCCCCCCGGCTTCACCGATGGCACGAACAAGGTTTGGCGACTGCGCAAAGCTCTCTATGGGCTCAAGCAGTTGCCGCGTTGTTGGAACATGGAGATCTCCTCGACTCTCGAGCGAGGAGGTTACCGTCGTAGCCTGTTGATCCAGCGCTCTTCTTGAGCATCCCCTCAGAGTCGTTCGTGGCCATACTGGTCTACGTGGATGACCTGCTCATTGCCTCACCCAGCCCCGCAGCTGTCCAGTCAGTGAAGAATCTGCTGTAGTCTTCGTACAAGATGAAGGATCTAGGTCCTGCACGAGTGTTTCTGGGAATGGAGCTTGAGCGTGATCGTCAGCGTCGCACCCTGCACGTACACCCGGCTGCATACATGCGCATACTGGGGGAGCGTTTTGCCTCCCTGCTTGCAGACATCCCCACCGCATCCACACCGATGACTCCAGCAGGTCAGCGCCTGCAGAAGTCACTGGACTCAGCGCAGCTGGGGGAGCCTGTTGACGTCACTGACTACCTTAGTGTGGTCGGCTCCCTCATGTACCTCGCCACCACCACTCAGGCGGACGTGGCCTTCGCGGTCAACTTCCTTGCCCAGTTCTCCCAGCAGCCTCGACAGAAACACCTCGAGGCTGCACTGCGTGTGATCCGCTACGCATTGTCCACTGCACGCATGGGACTCTGCTACCGTGCCCAGCCCTCTGTAGTTGTTGACGGCTACACAGACAGTGACTGGGCACATGACACGGATGCTCGTAGCCGCACTGGTTACATCTTTCTCGTCAGTGGGACTGCTGTCTCTAAGAAGAGTGGAAAATAGGGCTGTGTCGCTCGAAGCTCCAGTGAGACCGAGTACGTGGCTCTGGGCGCAGGTACATGTGAGAGTGTGTGAGTGTCCCGCCTGTTGCAGCAGTTGCGTGTTCCCATTCGTTGCATCACCCTGCGCTGTGACAACCAGAGTGCAAAGGCAATCGCCGAGCACGATGGCATGCATCACTCTCGCACTAAGCACATCAACATTGAGCATCATTTTGTACGAGAGCGCATTGCTGCTGGAGAAGTTCAGGTCGTCTGGGTCGACACTCGTCAGCAGCGTTTAGACTTTCTCACTAAAGCCCTCAACAGTGGAATGTTCAAAGCGGCCGTGCATGCTGTTGGCATGCTACGTTCTCGTGATGCCCCAGGTTGACGTGAGTCCTGTGATGTTCTCTTTGCTCTGTGTCTATGTGTGTGTGGCCTGTTCGTCTGTGGTTCATGGGGGAGTGTTGGTTATGGTCATGACACACGCAAGTGCCCTCTTGTCTCCTTGCACACACACACACACACACACACACACACACACACACACACACACACACACACCTCATCACTGCAGGTGATTAATCTTGACTAAGGCTCCTTAGTGCAAGACTGTGACGCAACATGGGACGCACAGTGATAGTGGCACCATCAAGTTGCAGAGTGATGGCCACAGCACCAACATTGTCCTCACGTCGAGCCTTAGTTTAGTGATAATGACACATGCCGAAAATAGAGGATACACTTGTTGACATGCATGGTTGTGGTGTGAATCTTTTCCTACACACTTGCATGCTTTTAGCGTAGTGTACCGGGTTGCTGATCCCTTGGGACCACTCGTTTGGTTTGTACCAGCGTTTGAGAAACCGCCTGGAGCTTGCTCGCTCCAGGGCCAGGTTCGATCCTTGGGTGGCATCCGGGCCCCACGTCGAGTGATTCGCGTGGGTGGCCCGGTCAACCGGCTATCTTCACTTCGCTCACTTGTGACCCGATTACTCTTACTAGCTTTTTGAGCTTTCCCACCCGATCCATGGTTTCACCTGTTGCCAGCTACTTGCTTGCTGCTTACTTGCTTGCTTGCTAGCTTAGCATTCAAGGCTACCTACAGAGTTGTCCGAATGCACCTCCGGTGACTGCACTTTTTACTACGAGCAACATTTTTGGATCAAAGCTGAACTGAACATAGATTTCTGAGCAAACCTCGAAGTTCATAAGTCAAATCCGATATTCCGAAAACAAGACGTAACTCTTTTGCAACCACGCCTCACAACTGTACGTCTCGACCACTCTACGCGAAAAGTCTCCAAGACTAGCTAGCGTCCTGTTGTGGTTTGTGACGTTCCTGTCGACCTGTACAATTTACCGTGACCACTCGGCCGTATCCATACTCGTGCAGATTCCTGATCCCTGATCTCTGGTGCGTCATCTGGTGGTGGACTACCAACATGGAGCTGACCGACGACCGCTCCAGAGCTCTGGACGCTGCCCGGGACCTCCTGCAGTTTTTCTGCAGCAGGTAGGAGTTTTTCTGTGGACTGGCCATGGGCCCGATCTACATGTTTTTGCATTATGTGTCCGCCGTTTGATGCCGGATGTATGCATGTGACCAGTCGTAGCGTCCGGCTTGTGATCCTGCACGTCTAGGTTCAGACGGCGTAGCGTTCTGATATGTCTGCACATAGTTACGGCCAAAACAGTGGTTTTGGGCCGGTTTTAGGACAGATCTTGCACTGCCGCGTGCGACACCCGTCGTGCGCCGCGGCAGGTACTTATGCCATGGACCTGTCATTTGTCATTTCTCTCTGCAAATGCTATTGAAGCATTCTGACACTTTGCCTTGTGTCTCCTAGCCAGACTCTTGCCGTTTTGTGCACGACCTGTGACTGTCCTCACCGTCTGACTAGGCACTGACGCCTAGTCGGCGGTTGTGTCGTTAGGAAGCTTCCACGCATCTCCTCATGGTATCAGAGCAGTGAGACACTTCTCGCCGAGCTGCACAGCAGAGACGCAGCAGAGCAGCATCAGTGAGCGTCACCGCTGTTGCTGATCCACGGGGACCTGCCGATGACACTCGACTGTCGACGACGTCACCTACGTGAGAGCGCATAAGGAGCGGCCGCCAGCAGCAGGAGGTGACATGCGCATCAGGCGGCAGCTGCCAGCATCTGCTGGTATTGGCATCAGCAGCGGCGGCAGCAGGCCACAGTCGCAGCAGGCTGTGGCTGGCAACAGTAGCAGCAGCGCGCAGCAGCGGCTGCGCGCAGTAGTGCTGCGCAGCGGTGGCGGCAACAACGGGCAGCAGCAGCGTGAAGCAACAGCAACATTGAGCAGCAGCAGTAGCAACACACAACAGCAGCAACAGCAGCGCAGCAGCAGCATGCGGTGACAGCAACGCATAGCAGCAGCTACGCGCAAGAGTTGCAGCAGCAGCGCGCGGCTGCGCTGCAACATAGCAACAGTGTGCAGCTGCTGCCACAGCAGCGCGGCTGCTGCTGCAGGCTCCGGCGCAGCAACAGCAGCAGGTGAGCGGAAGCTGCTACAGAGCTACCACGCAGCTTCCGCACGGCTGCTACGGAGCAGCCGCCCCCTGCGCAGCGAGGAAACAACTGCAAGGGTTGACAAAAAAAGGAAAGGGGAGCTGAGGTCAGCATTTTTCTTTGCTGACATCATCAGGTCATGCTGACGTCAGCAACCACCTGCTGATGTCAGCACTTAGTCAAATTTTTGGTCGGAGAGTCAAAATTTTCTAGCGTTTCAACTCCTCAAAAAATGCTAACATTATCGCAATCCGACCATGTTGACATCTCGGCCCATGATGAGTGGTGACATGGCTTTGTCCGGTGATAAGGGAAAGAGGATACTCGATCCCTCTTCTTCCTCCTCAGGGGTCATGAGCCCACGCTTGCAGGCTATTGAGGATCTGCGGAGCCAACAGGATGAGATGCGTCGCCTACAAAGGGAGCAGACTGACGCCATCCGTACACTCACTAAGCTTCTTCGTGCTCAGTCCACAGTCCTACGGCAGACCTCCGAGGGAGCTACCGGTGTCGCACCCTCTACAGAGCAGTGAGCCCCGGAGACAGGAGCTGGGTCCGACCCGCCATCTCTTCATCCTTGGGATGAGGATCCAGACATGCCAGCCATGGAGGGCGACTCCCCCGTGCGTTAGATTCGTGTGCTTCAGGAGCGTCTCCGCCAGCTCCAGACGAGCTCTCGACCCCCACACACATCTCGTTTTCCCGATATTCGATCGTTGCCTGACCTCCACCCCAGCGACATCCCTCTGCCAGGTGTCTTCCCCATCCCTCGTCCTTCTCAGCCTGTGGTTGCCCTCCCTACGGAGCGGCAACCCAAGGACTTCGAGACACCACCTCCACGGTATGCCAGCGAGGACGATTTTGACTGCTGGGAGATCATTTTCCAGGTTTGGGCCACTTCAGAGGGAGTGTGGCCCTACTACCACAGTCCGTATCAGACTACGGACTGAGCACAGGTGCTGACAGCAGCTAGGGCGATGCGTGGACTCCTTTACGCCATGTCGCGCGAGACCGTCGACGACTTTCGCTCATTCCTTGGCGAGGCCGGCATAGGCAACGGCGCTGATCCACGCGGGGGCTGGGACCTGGCAGTATCTCCGCTTGCTGCAGAGACGCACGCCACGCGCGCCGCTCGCATTCGTGCCTTTCACTCCCTTCGTCAGGGGCCTGCCAAGCCTGTAGCCGACTACTGTCGATGCGCCATTCGCATCTACACGCGCCTTGGGACCTCAGGAGGTACACAACTATGGGCGCTCCGCACGATCATGCTCGGAGTTCGCCTTGAGCGCACAAACATCTTCACAAGGTACAACGACGCTGTGCTTGAGCCTTTTTTGGCCTCACTACAGCTTCTTCCCTAGGCGCACCAGCTCTTCCTCCAGGTGAATTTTGCCCGTGAGGCAGCCTGGCTCATCAAGAGACTCCCATTACTGTAGCAGTTGTCGCATCACCACCGACGCCTCTCCTATAGTCCCCTTCTTCATCCTCTGTCACATCCTCATCTTCCTCTTCCTCTTCCACCCCGCTTACTTCGTCTCAGACACAGGGTGTCGTGGCAGCAGCACAGGGGAAGAAGAAGAAGGGGAAGTGCGGCTCGGGTCAGCAGCAGTCACATAAGCAGCCGTCATTGGGTAGTAGCAGTGGAAGCTCTGTTCACTGCTACAACTATGGAGGCGCACATCGGTACACCGAGTGCCAGCAGCCGCTTGACTGGGCACGGGCTTCAGGCTGCACACGCACTCCGTTCTACGTCCAGCAGCACATCCTCCGGGTGCACGAAGACCACGACTGCAGTGGTTCCCGGTTCACCACCGGCAAGCAGCGGCGACCCGGACCCGCGTGACCGCACCATCGTCGAGCTCCGACACCTTCTGGCGCTTCGTATTCAGGGAGGTGCGAGTATGTTGTCACAGCCGGGTGGATCACAAACTGTCTTTCCGTCTGTTCTTGTGGCTCGGGATGACTCGTGTGGGTGGGACACAGTCGACATGTGATGACGATGGGCCTGTCTGTACCGATTGGATTCATGAGTCTCACCTTTGTGCCCTTCATCGTTCCTCCCCACTGACTGCCCAGCGTCCTTCTGATGCCGAGTGTTCCATTGCTCATTGTACAGTGACATCCTCCAGTCGTGATTCAGGTGGCACTTGGATCATCGATTCCGGTGCCACTCATCACATGACCTGTCGTCGTAACGACTTCGTTGTTTTCAGCCCTGTCGCATCTGTTCCTTCCATTCGCACAGGCTCTGGTCAGTCCTTGCCAGTCCAGGGTGTTGGGGTCGTGTATTTTGATGGTCCGTCTGGCCCCCTGTTTCTTTCCGAGGTACTGTTTGTGCTTGACCTTGAGCTCAGTTTGCTTTCTGTACGTGCTTGCACACTAATGGGATTCTCTGTGGAGCACACTGCAGACTCCGCGAGTGTGACTGCTATTGACACTCGTAGCGACGTTCTTCGTGCATCTGTTGTGGATGACTTGTATCGTGTCTCTGAGACTTCTCCTCCTTCCTCTCCTTCCCCTTTAGCTCGTGTTTTTGTCACTGGCGTTCTGTCTCCTAAGCACCAGCGATTGCTTCATTGCCTTCTATGTCATGTAGGCTTCGACACTGTGTCGAAGCTCATTCAGACACAGCCCGCCCTCGGTCTTGACGCGGATTCTTTTGAGAAGTCGTTCAATACCAACAGTCTCTTCTGTGCTCAGGGTAAGATGCGTCATTGCACCTACCCTGACTCCCGTTCTCGCGCACTACACCCTCTCAAGTTAGTCCATTCAGGCCTTCTTGGTCCTCTTCCCGTCGAGTCTCTGTCCGATCGGGGTTGATACGTCCTAACCGTGACTAATGACTTCACCCAGATGCGGCGGGTCTACAGCCTGCGCCATAAGAGTGACGCCGCTCTCGCGGTTCGTTTCTGGCTAGTGATGGCTGAGCGTCAGTCTCGTCACACGCTACATACCTTCCGCTCGGATCGCGACGGTGAGTTTCTTGGCGAGATGGACAGCTTCTTTGCCGAGCACGGGATCTTTCACCAGGTCTCCGCTCCTGCTACTCCCAAGTATAATGGTGTTTCTGAGCGCTGGAACCACACCATGGAGGATGCGGTCCGCGCTATGCTGTCTGAGTGCGGTCTCCCGGAGTCCTTCGCTTTTGAAGGATTCGCCTACATGACATGGGTTTGGAACCGCCTTCCGCACGGTCCTCTTCCGAACCACGTCACACCGTATGAGCTCTGGTTCGGCCACCGTGCTGACCTGTGCCTCAGTCGTGTCTGGAGATCCTTGGCTTCTGTGTGGTACACCGAGGACTAGCAGGGGTCCAAGGTCTCACTGCAGGGTCGTTTGTGTGCGTTTGTAGGCATCTCCCTGTGGTCGAAGGCCTGGCATTTTTGGGATCCCGCTTGTCGTCGCATCATTGAGTCACGTGACACGCTCTTCTTTGAGTCCCTCACCTACCGTGATCTGACATGGATCACGTCGCTATCCGTCACGCATGTTCCTACATGTGAGGGTTCTCGACAGATGGGGGAGTCTGCGCCTGCAAGCACCTCTTGCCAGGCTGATGTGTTCGTTCACGCTCCCTTCACTTCTCGGTCTCCGGCTCTTGATGACCCAGCAATCATCGTTGTCGGCCCAGAGACCTCTCCAGCACAGCCGGCTTCTACCCCTTTACCTTTGCACCCCACAAGTACCCATGATCCTGTACCCGTGCGTACTCCTACGACCGTACCTGTGTCCGCTGGTACTCCTGCCTCTGTGCGTGGTCCTGCCTCACCTGCTCCTACTGTCACACCTAGTCCCGTGTCTCCCACACACGCACCTCCTCGCACAGCATCACCAGCTCCTTTGCCTCAGCCTTCACCAGTTGTGGTCGTGCCTGTCCTTGAGCCCGAGCTGCGCCCCTCCAGCCCAGGTTACTCCCGTGAGTCTGGCGGTTGCCTTCGATGATTGGACTCCGGAGCCCAGCGAGTGTCAGGTCCCGCACCCAGGCGCTCCGCTCGCAGCAACGTGAGTGGTGATCTCGGCACAAAGGCCCTAGGCCTGAGTGTCCCCACTGAGCACATAGAGGTACATCCAGCGTGCCCCGTAGGCCACGACCTCGTCACTCGCAAGTTTCATATCGCTTGTGATGCAGCAGCTGATCTTGTGGTCGTCAGACTTAGCACTGAGGCGTGCGCTCTTGCCACGGAGAGCTCTCCCTCTATGGCGCCTGACCCGGGCACACTGAGGAAAGCTCTCTTATCACAGGATGCTGACGCTTAGCATGCTGCCTGCGAGGATGAGCTTCGCGTCATCCGAGAGCACGGAGTTTCCGAGCTAGTCGACCTTCCACCTGGGAGGAAGGCTATTCAATTCAAGTGGGTCTTTCGCAAGAAAGTGAAGCCGGATGGCTCACTGGAACGCCACAAGGCCCGCTTCGTTGTCAAGGGCTACTCTCAGATCGAGGGCATTGATTACACTGGCACCTTTACCCCTGTCGGCCGCATGACCTCAGCTCGAGCTCTGCTTGGTGTAGTGACTCAGTATGACTGGGAACTGTACCAGATGGATGTGAACAATGCGTTCCTCCATGGCTCTCTAGATGAAGAGATTTACATGGCTCAACCACCTGACTTTGTGGACGGTGACAAGGTCTAGCGCTTACGCAAGTCCTTGAATGGCCTCAATCAGTCTCCCCGGTGTTGGAACCGGGAGATCACTGGCTCTGTAACTTGTGCGGGATATGTACAGAGCGAGGTAGATCCCTCTCTCTTCATCCGAAGGAAGCCTGAGCGGTTCACCACCATCCTGGTGTATGTCGATGACCTTCTGATCGTGTCTCCTTCACTGGAGGCCGCGAAGGAGGCCAAGGTTGTCCTCCAGACCGCCTACAGGATGAAGGACCTTGGTCCTACAACGGTGTTTCTTGGCATGGAGATCGTGCGAGATCGCAGGCGTCGGACACTGTTGTTGCATCAGACCCGATACGTACGTGTTCAGGGGGAGCGCTTCAGCGACCTCCTCGGGACAGTACCCACGGCTTCCATACCTCTCACGCCTGACGGGCAGGATGCCGTGAAGGTGGAAAATCCCACACAGCTGGGGAGACAATGGACGTGACCTTGTACCTCCGTCTCATCGGATCTCTGATGTACGTGGCCACTACCACACGTCCTAACATCGCTTTTACCGTCAAGCTCCTCGCTCATTTTTCGTAGGCTCCATGTGCCAAAGCCCTTCACGCAGCTGTGCGAGTGGTGCGGTATGTGGTCTCCACACCGTACCTCAGACTCTCCTTTTGCCGGCATTGTTTGGTTGTCCTTGACGGCTACACTAACAGCGACTGGGCCTGGAGAACAGATGGACGCAGTTGCACCGTTTACGTGTTCCTGCTCGGTGGTACCACTGTGTCCTGGCGAAGCGGGAAGCAGGGTTGCATCGCACGTAGCTCATCGGAGGCAGAGTACGTTGCTCTGGGTGCAGGGGCTGCTGAGGCGGTATGGCTGCAACGCCTGTTCCTTGAGTTGGGTCAGTCAGTACCCGCCATTGTGCTTCGTTGCGGCAACCAGAGTGCTCTTGCCATTGCAGATAAATCTGTTATCTTTCACACTCGCACGAAGCACATTGTGGTTGAGCATCACTTTGTGCATGATCTGGTGGAGCGACACGTGACCTCCGTCATATGGGTTGGCACTGACATGCAGAGAGCTCATTTCTAGACGAAGGCACTAGCTCGCAGAAAGTTCCTGGTGGCCATTCGTTCTGTTGGCCTTCGCCCCTTGCCTGAGAGTGGTTGAGTGTGGGGTATGGTTGTGTCCGTGTCACATCTGTCTTTGCACTCGTTGTTGTACTCGTCCAGTGCTGCACGTGTATGGACATGCGTACCATTGGGTCATGGGGGAGTGTTGTGGCTTGTGACGTTCCTGTCGACCTGTACAATTTACCGTGACCACTCGGCCGTGTCCATACTCGTGCAGATCCCTGATGTGGACCATGGTGGTACCGGTGCGTTGTCTGGTGGTGGACTACCAATTTGGAGCTAACCGACGACCGTTCCAAAGCTCTGGACGCTACCCGGGACCTTCTCCAGTTTTTCTGCAGCACGCAAGAGTTTTTTGGTGGACTGGCCATGGGCCCGATCTACACGTTTTTGCATTATATGTCCGCCGTTTGATGCCGGATGTATGCATGTGACCAGTCGTAACGTCCGGCTTGTGATCTTGCACGCCTAGGTTCAGATGACGTAGCGTTTTTTCATGTCTGCGCAGAGTTACGGCCAAAACAGTGGTTTTGGGCTGGTTTTAGGACGGTTCTTGCACTGCCGCGTGCGACACCCGTCGTACGCCGCGACAGGTACTTATGCCATGGACCTGTCATTTGTCATTTCTCTCTGCAAATGCAATTGAAGCATTCTGACACTTTGCCTTGTGTCTCCTAGCCAGACCCTTGCCATTGTGTGCACCACCTGTGACTGTCGTCACCGTCTGACTAGGCACTGACGCCTAGTCGGCGGCTGTGTTGCTAGGAAGCTTCCACACATCTTCTCACGTCCAGCACGTGCAACCAGCTTACGCGGAGATAAAAACATTCTACGGAGAGTGAATGGATTATTCCCAGCAATGAAGAAAGAAAATTGTACGAATTTAACCTGCTGGGAGACTGAGAACGTCATTGGTTTCTTTACAACAACAAAAAAACCGTACTGTCACCCATATTCGCCCCTTTTTTTCATTTGCTTTTAGTGCCATCTATATTCTGCTGTATTTGCTCAGTTTTCAATTTCTTGGACGAGGAACTTGGTGGGAAAAACTCCTCTTTCGGGAAGGAAAATCATGCTTCACGTGTCTGGACATGTAAGTTTGGTGTGAAGGAAGGTTTGATGTGACACATGGGCGAACGGAAAACATTCATTTGTACGAATATGAGTGAAAGTAAGGTATGTCAGGTTTTGTAATGTAGGTATTGACCCTCCGCGATCGCTTCCACACATTGTGTTTCGTTCACTGGATCTGCCTGCTTTCTGTGTTGACAGATCCAGTGCCACGATTGGTTTTAAAAGACCTTGGAGTTGTGATTTGTTACGTTCCTGTTGACTTGTACAGTTTACTGTGACCAATCGGGCGTTTCCATGCTCGTGCTGATCCCTGATGTGGACCCAGGTGGCACTGGGACATCGTCTGGTGGTGGACTACCTGCTCGGAGCTGATCGACGGTCGCCCCAGAGTCCTGGATGCTGTCTGGGACCTTCTCCAGTTTTTCTGTAGCTTGTAGGATTTTATCGGTGGACTGGCTGTGGGCCCGATTTGCATGTTTTGCATTGTGTGTCCACCGTTTGTTGCCGGATGCATGCATGTGACCAGTCATAGCGTCCAGCTTGAGATTCTGCACGTGTAGGTTCAGACGGCGTAGCGTTCTGACTTGTCTACGCTGAGTTAGGGCCAAAACTGTGGTTTTGGGCCGGTTTTAGGACAGACCTTGCACTGCCACGTGCGACACCCGCCGTGCGCCGCGACAAGTACTTATGCCATGGACCTGTCACTTGTCATCTCTCTCTTCAAATGCTATTGAAGCATTCTGACACTTTGCCTTGTGTCGCCTAGCCAGACCCTTGCCGTTGTGTGCACGACTTGTGACTGTCGTCACCGTCTGACCAGGCATTGACGCCTGGTCAGCGACAATATCGCTAGGAAGCTTCCACGTATTTTCTCTTGGTATCAAAGCAGCGAGATCCCTCTCACTGAGCTGCGCTGGAGAGACGCAACACCGGCAGCAACAGTGAGAGTCACTGCCGCCGCCGTTTCCTGGGACTCGTTGCAGCCATTTTCAACAACGACATCATCACTCAGTCCCCACCACCTCGTCAGGTGAACTGCGGCATCTACTAGATCCAGCAGCAGCAGTACCACCGGGTGGGAGCAGCAGCCGTGTCTTGCTGCCAGCCTGTACACAAAAGAAAAAGGAAGGAGTACCAGCTCACAGCAGCAGCTTGCGGTGACGGTTGCGAGCACTAATAGCGCGTAGCGGCGGCAGCAGCTCGCAGCAGCGGCGGCATCAGCAGCCACAAGCAGCAACACCAGCGCAACAGCAGAAGCAGAAGCAGAAAAAGCGCAGTAGTAGCATTGCAGCTGCTGCACTTACTGTAGCGGAGCAGCAGCAGAAGCAGCAGCAGTGCAACAGCAACATTGCAGCAGCGCAGCAGCAGCATTGCAGCTGCTGCGTAGTTTATGCTACGCAAAAACTACGCAGCACTGTGCAGGCCAGCGTGGCACTTTGCTGGCCTACACAGCCCCTGCGCAGCCGCGAGCAGGGGGTGACGAGGTCACTCCCACCGGTCACGCGGAGTTTTTGTGACCCAAAAAAAATCGCTGGCTTAAAATACACTAGTGGAAAAAATGCCAGTGTTTTTTTGCTAGCGTAAAAAACGCTGACATCATCATCGGTTGTGCTGACGTCCATAATTTTGGGTTCAAAACGTGATTTTTTTTAACGTTTTAACTCCTCGAGAAACGCTATCGGTTTCTCGTTCTGAGCATTTTTAATATTCGGCTCCATACTGAGCGTTGACATGGCTCCGACCGGTGACAAGGACAAAGGACCATCTGATCCCACCTCCTCCTCCTCCTCCTCCTCCTCCTCCTCCTCCTCCT
>SZWC01004640.1:133434-167757 GCA_023375785.1 Penium margaritaceum
CTCCTCCTCCTCCTCCTCCTCCTCCTCCTCAGGGGTACTGAGCCCACGCTCGCAGGCTATTGAGGACCTACGGAGTCAGCAGGATGAGATACGTCGCCTACAGCAACAACAGACCGACGCTATCCGCACACTCACTGATCTTCTTCGGAGTCAGTCCACGGCCCCACAGCAGACCTCCGGGGGAGTCGGCGTTGTCACACCTTCTGCACAGCAGTCAGCATCCACACCGAGGAGAGCGGCAGGACAGGACCAGCCACTTCTTGATCCTTTGGAGGAGGACCCTGATATGCCAGGCATGGACGATGACACTCCCGAGAGGGAGATTCGCGTACTTCAGGAGCCTCTTCGCCAATTGCAGACGCATTCCGGTTCCCTGTTCCCGGAGATCCGATCCTCACGTGAGACCTATCTCGGCGACTTTCCTCTTCCCAACGTCTTCCCCATCTCTCATCTTTCCCAGCCTGTGGTTGCTCTCCCTAGGGAGCGACAACTTAAGGACTTCGAGACACCCCCTCCACGATATGTCACCGAGGACGGCTTTGACTGCTGGGAAATCCTTTTCCAGGTCTGGGCCACTTCAGAGGGGGTTTGGCCCTACTACCACAGTCACTACCAGGTTACGGACCGTGCTCAGGTGATGACAGCAGCTCGGGGGATACGCAGACTCCTTTACGCCATGCCTCGCGAGACAGTCGTGGACTTTCGTCCCTTCCTTGGAGAGGCCGGAACAGGCGTGGGAGCTAACCCACGTTGGGGCTGGGAGCTGGCATTGTCCCTTCTTGCTGGAGAGACACACGCCACCTGCGCGGCTCACATCTGCACCTTCCACTCCCTTCGTCAAGGACCTACCGAGCCCGTAGCTGATTACAGGCAGCGCGCCATGCGCATCTACTCGTGCCTTGGGATCTTCGGAGGTACACAGCTGTGGACACTTCGCATACTCATGATCGGAGTCCATCTTGAGCATGCTGACATCTTCTCGGGGTACAACGATGCCGCCATTGAGCCCTTCTCCACCTCCCTTCAGCTTCTTCCCTGGACGCATCAGCTTTTCCTTTAGGTGACTTCCGCCCGTGAGGCAGCCGTCGCCCATCAGGAGAGTTCACTTGCTGCACCAGTCATCGCGTCACCACCGACGCCTCTCTCGCAGTTCACTTCTCCATCCTCTAGCATGCCCTCCTCTTCCCCTTCCACCCCGGCTACCCTGAATCAGACGTAGGGTGTGGCAGAAGCAGCACTAAGGAAGAAGGACAAAAAGAAACATGGCTCGGGCTAGCAGCATTCACCGCAGTAGCAGTCATCAGGCAGTAGCAGTGGGCGTACTGTTCACTGCTACAACTGTGGAGGCGCTCACCGCTACACCGAGTGCCAACCTCCTCTCGACTGGACGCGGATCACTCGCGGTCTTCAGGCTGCACGTGCACAGCGGTCTGCGTCAACCATCACAGCCTGGTCACGCGGTGACCACGACCATAGCAGTTCCCGCTTCCTCACCGGCGAGCAGTGGAGACGCGGACCCCCGTGACCGCACCATCGCCAAGCTCCGTCAGCTCTTGGCGATTTGCTCTCAGGGAGGTGCGAGTGTGTCGTCACAGCCGGGTGGTTCACAGACTATTTTTTCGTCTGTTCTCGTATCTCGTGATGACTCGTGTGGGGGAGCACAGCTGGCATGTGACGATGATGGGCCTGACAGTACAGATTGGATTTCCGAGTCTCACCTATGTGCCCTTCGTTATTCTCCCTCCAATATTGCCGAGCGCCCGTCTGCAACCGAGTGTTCCATTTTCCGTTGCATAGTGACGTCCTCCTGTCGTGATTCGGGCGGTACTTGGATCATCGATTTTGGTGCCACTCACCACATGACCTGTCGTCGTGGTGACTTTGTTGTCCTTGGTCCTGTGGCGTCTGTTCGTTCCGTTCGCACAGGCTCTGGTCAGTCCTTGCCAGTCCAGGGTGTTGGGGTTGTGTACTTCGATGGTCCGTCTGGCCCCTTGTATCTCTCCGACGTGCTTTTTGTGCCTGACCTTGAGCTCAGCTTGCTCTCTGTGCATGCCTGCACTCTGATGGGACTCTCTGTGGAGCACACTATAGAGTCCACGACAGTGACTGCTCTTGATACTCATACTGTTATTCTTCGTGCATTTGTTGTGGATGATATGTATCGTGTTCCTTGGATCTCTTCTTCTCCTTGCTCCCCTTCCCCTCCTACTCGTGTGTTTGTCACTGGTGTCCTATCTGCTGAGCACCTGCGCCTGCTGCATCGACGTCTATGTCATGTGGGCTCCAACACTGTATCAAAACTCATTCGGACACAGCCCACCCTCGGTCTTGACGCGGCCTCTTTCGAGAAGCCGCGCAAGCCCGGTTGTCTGTTTTGCGCTCAGGGTAAGATGCATCGCTACACCTACCCTGACTCCCGTTCTCGAGCCCTTCGTCCTCTCGAGCTTGTCCATTCGGACCTTCTCGGTCCTCTCCCTATCGATTCTTTGTCCGATCGGAGCCGATAAGTCCTGACCCTGACCGATGACTTCACCCGGATGCGGTGGGGCTACAACCTACGCCAGAAGAGTGATGATGCTCTCACGTTTTGTCTCTGGCTAGTGATGGCTGAGCGTCAATCTCGCCACCCGCTACATACCTTCCGCTCGGATCGCGGCGACGAGTTTCTTGGCGAGATGGACAGTTTCTTTGCAGAGCGCGGGCTTTTTCACCAGGTCTCTGCTCCTGCCACTCCTTAGCAGAATGGTGTCTCTGAGTGTTGGAATCGCACCATGGAGGATGCGGTTCATGCTATGCAGTCTGAGTGCGGTCTCCCGGAATCCTTCACCTTTCAAGGATTCGCCTATATGACGTGTGTCTGGAACCGCCTCCCGCACGATCCTCTTCCGGACCATGTTACACCGTATGAACTCTGGTTTTGACACCGTGCCGATCTGCGTCTTGCTCGTGTCTGGGGCTCAGTGGCTTCTGTGTGGTACACAGAGGATCAGCAGGGATCCAAGGTCTCTCCGCGGAGTCACTTGTGTGTCTTCGTCGGCATCTCCCCGCGGTCGAAGGCCTTGCGTTTTTGGGACCCCGCCTGTCATCGCATTATTGAGTCCCTCGACGCGCTCTTCTTTGAGTCTCACCTACCGCGATCTGACCTCGATTGTGTCGAGGTCTATCACACATGTTCCTCCTTGTGAGGTTTCTCGACGGATGGGGGAGTCTGAGCCTACAAGAACCTCTCGTCCGGGTGATGTGTCCGTTCGAGCCCCCTCCACTTCTCGGTCTCCGGCTCTTGATGACCCGACGATCATCGCTGTCGGCCCAGAAACCTCTCTCGTCCAACCTGTCTCCTCTCCTGCGCCCTCGTGCACCACAACCATCCATGAAGGTGTCCCTCTGTCCACCGGTACTCCTGTCTCTGTGGGTGGCCTTGCTGCCAAACCCAGTCTAGCATCTCCCATCCATTTACCAGCCTCGCCTCCCACTGCATCACCTGCCCCTATGCCTCAGTCCTCACCGGATGTGGTCATGCCTGTCTCTGAGCCTGCGGTCAGCCCTTTGAGCCCAGGCAACTCGCGTGAGCCCGGTGGTTGTCTTCGAGCGTTGGGCTCCGGAGTCCAGCGAGTGTCACGTCCCACACCCAGGCGCTCCACTTGCAGCGTTGCGAGTGGCAATCCCAGCACAAAGGCCCTCGGCCTGAGTGTCCGTACATATCACACAGAGGTACATCCAGCGTGTCCTTTAGGGCACGATCTGGTCACTCGTGAGTTTCGTACCGCTTGTGTTGTAATAGCTGACCTTCAGGTCGTTAGGCCCAGTGTTGAGGCGTGTGCACTCGCCACTCAGAGCTCTCCCTCGCTGGCGCCTGATCCGGGCACACTGAGGGACGCCCTATCATCAAAGGATGCCGACGCCTAGCGTGCTGCCTGTGAGGATGAGCTTCGTGCCATCCGAGAGCACGGAGTTTACGAGCTAGTCGACCTTCCACCTGGGAGGAAGGCGATTCAGGTCAAGTGGGTCTTTCGCAAGAAGGTGAAGCCGGATGGCTCACTGGAACGCCACAAGGCTCGCTTGGTCGTCAAGGGGTACTCTCAGATCGAGGGCGTTGATTACACTGACACCTTTGCCCCTGTCGGCCGCATGACCTCAGCTCGCGCTCTGTTTGGTGTGGTGGCTCAGNGTGCCGCCTGCGAGGATGAGCTTCGTGCCATCCGAGAGCACGGAGTTTACGAGCTAGTCGACCTTCCACCTGGGAGGAAGGCGATTCAGGTCAAGTGGGTCTTTCGCAAGAAGGTGAAGCCGGATGGCTCACTGGAACGCCACAAGGCTCGCTTGGTCGTCAAGGGGTACTCTCAGATCGAGGGCGTTGATTACACTGACACCTTTGCCTCTGTCGGTCGCGTGACCTCAGCTCGCGCTCTGTTTGGTGTGGTGGCTCAGCATGACTGGGAACTGCATCAGATGGATGTGAACAATGCGTTCCTCCACGGTACTCTAGATGAGGAGATTTATGTGGCCCAGCCACCAGGCTTTGAGGACGGTGACAAGGTCTCGTGCTTACGCAAGTCCTTGTACGGACTCAAGCAGTCTCCTCGATCTTGGAATGAGGAGATCACAGGCACTCTGACTCGTGCGGGTTATGTATAGAGTGAGGCAGATCCCTCTCTCTTTATCCGATAGGCGCCTAAGATGTTCACCGCCATCCTGGTCTATGTGGACGACCTCTTGATCGTGTCTCCCTCCATGGAGGCCGTGAAGGAGGCCAAGGCGGTCCTCCAGACTGCCTATAGGATGAAGGACCTTGGTCCTGCAGCGGTGTTTCTTAGCATGGAGATCGTACGAGACCGCACACACCGGACGCTTCTGTTGCATCAGGCCCGATACACACGCGTTATCAGTGGAGCACTTCAGTGACCTCCTTGGCGCAGTGCCCACGACCTCCACACCTCTCACACCTAACGGGCAGGACGCCTTGAAGGTGGACGATCCCACACAGCTGGGGGAGATAGTGGATGTGACCTTGTACCTCTGCCTCATCGGATCTCTGATGTACCTGGCCACTACCACATGCCCCGACATCGCTTTTGCCGTCAACCTCCTTGCACAATTTTTGCAGGCTCCATGCGCTAGAGCCCTCCAAGCGGCTGTGCGAGTGGTGTGGTACGTGGTTTCCATGCCGTACCTCGGACTCTACTTTTGCTGGCAGTACTCGGTGGTTGTTGACGGCTACATCGACAACGACTGGGCCTGGAGCTCAGATGGACGTAGTCGCACCGGTTACGTGTTCCTGCTCGGTGGTACCGCTGTGTCGTGGCGCAATGGGAAGCAGAGCTGCATTGCACGTAGCTCATCAGAGGCAGAGTATGTTGCTCTCGGTGGAGGGGTTGCTGAGGCAGTGTGGCTACAACGCCTGTTCCTTGAGTTGGGTCAGTCAGTGCACGCCATTGTCCTTCGTTGTGACAACCAGAGTTCTCTTGCCATCGCAGAGAACTCTGGTTTCTTTCATGCTCGCACGAAGCACATTACGGTTGAGCATCACTTCAAGTGATCTGGTGGAGTGACACGTGATCTTCGTCATATGGGTTGGCACTGACATGCAGCGTGCTGACTTCTTGACAAAGGCACTGGCGCGCGTAACGTTTCTGGTGGCCATTTGTTCTGTTGGGCTTCGCCCCTTGCCTCAGAGTGGTTGAGTGCGGGGTGTGTCTGTGCCTGTGTCATGACTGTTTCTGTTCTCGTCGTTTTACGCGTTTCAGTGCTGCACGTGTATGGACATGCGTACCATCGGGTCATGGGGGAGTGTTGTGATTTGTGACATTCATGTTGATTTGTATAGTTTACTGTGACCACTCGATCGTGTCCATGCTCGTGTAGATCCTCGATGCGGGGGATGCTCGGAGCTGATCGACGGTTGCCCCAGAGTCCTGGATGCTGTCTGGGACCTTCTAGCTAGAAAACCTAGGCAGCAGGTTGGGGCAGCATACGTTGTTGATGCAGCGTGTGGGCTTCCACGCTCGTTGCTTAAGTCTGCTGCCCCCTCAGTCTGCTGCTCTAGAGTCTAAGTCTGGAAGCTGTGGGTTTGTTACTCACAAACGTGCGCGCTAGTGTTAGCGCCACAAAGCAGTTGAAAACTGAAAGTGACTGATTAGGAATGAAGAATGAGCAACAATGGGAGACCCCTCTAAGTTCTAGCTCCCCCCCACTAGTGTAGAACTTGTTACTCAGCTAACCAGCCAATCAGAAAATAGTCCTAGACCTATTTTCTGGCAGGCAGGGTGTGACCGCCGGTGGCCCGACCGCTGAGGAGGCCTGCTGATGGAGCTGAGCGCATTGTCGGAGGGAGGAGGCTCCAGCGAATGATGATTGGACCTCAACGTACGTCGACTCCACCGAGCGACACTCCAGTAGCGTCGAGTCTCGCCGTCAGTCATCTGCACGCAGATGTACACAAGCCGGGAGGACACAACAGAGTACAATGAGAGATGCACAAAAACCAACACTCCCCCATGACTCACAGGAATAGTGCACATGTACGGGCAGAGACACAGTCAACGACCAGACTCCCCCAGGCCAAGTAGAGACGCAAGCAGGGACAGAGAGAGTCATTCACGGACGCACGCTGACTGAACTCACAGCCTTCTTGAACGAGTCGCGCTTCAGTGCCTTGGTCAAGAAGTCAGCGAACTGCCGTGCTGTCTCAACCCACACGATGCTGATGTTGCCGTCATGCAACAACGAACGCACATAGTGATACTCAACGTTGATGTGCTTTGTGCATGTGTGATGCACGTCGTCATTGTCGGCGATGGCCATGGCACTCTCATCGTCACAGTGCAACGTGATGGATGCGACGGAATGACGCAACTCAGACAACAGACGACGCAACCACACACCCTCACACGCCCCTGAGCCAAGAGCAATGTACTCAGCCTCAGCAGTGTTGCGTGCAACGCACCCTTGCTTGCCACTGCACCAGGACACAACAATTCCGCCAATCAGAAAGATCCAGCCTGTGCGACTCTTATTGTCCGGACTGCCGGCCCAGTCACTATCGGTGTAGCCCACCGTGACAACAGACGGCTGACGGCGGAACATGAGACCTCACCGAGGAGTCGAGACGACATAGCACAGTACTCGGATCACGGCCTCGTAGTGGAAGTGACACGACTCTTGAGAGAACTGAGCCAGGAGGTTGACGGCGAACGCGATGTCTGGGCGCGTCGTCGTCGCCAGGAACATCAGTGACCCGATGACTCGCAGGTACGTGGTCACGTCAACTGGCTCCCCCACAACGGCTGGGTCAGGACTCTTAAGCTTCACCTGGCCACCGGGTGACATGGGTGAGCAAGCGCTCGGCACGAGTGGCAGGTCCTCCGCAAAGCTGGTGGACAGTGTCTANTAGTGGAAGTGACACGACTCTTGAGAGAACTGAGCCAGGAGGTTGACGGCGAACGCGATGTCTGGGCGCGTCGTCGTCGCCAGGAACATCAGTGACCCGATGACTCGCAGGTACGTGGTCACGTCAACTGGCTCCCCCACAACGGCTGGGTCAGGACTCTTAAGCTTCACCTGGCCACCGGGTGACATGGGTGAGCAAGCGCTCGGCACGAGTGGCAGGTCCTCCGCAAAGCTGGTGGACAGTGTCTACACATAGGCAGCCTCGTGGATGTGCGAGACGCCTTGGGAGCGATCATGCTCGAGCTCCATGCCCAGGAAGACTCTGGCAGATCCGAGGTCCTTCAATTGGTGGGCGACGTGTAGCAGGTCCTTGACAAGCTGGATGGCAGCCATTTCTGGTGACGCAATGAGCAGGTCGTCGACGTAAACCAGAACAACGACAAAAGTCTGGCCTCACGGACTGACAAGCAGTGTAGGATCGGCGGTGCTGTATTGGAGCCCGCCACGAAGGAGCGTGCTACTAATTTCTTCGTTCCATTACCGAGGCGAGTGCTTCAGGCCATAGAGGGCCTTGCGCAGTCGCCAGACTCTCCAAATGCCATCGTCGAAGCCTGGAGGCTGCACCATGTAGAGCTCCTCACCCTCCAGTGAACCATGGAGAAAAGCGTTGCTCACATCCATCTGATGCAGCTCCCACCCATGCTGGGCGACCAGGCTGAAGAGTGCCCGTCTAGTGGAGAACCGGCAAACTGGGGCAAAGATTTGGTCGTAATCGACCCTAGGAATCTGGGCAAACCCCTTGGTTGTAAGACGGGCCTTGTACTTGTCCAAGGACCCGTCGGGCTTCCACTTGTGCCGAAAGACCCACTTGGCGCCGATGGCCTTCCGTCCTGGAGGAAGGTCGATGAGGTCGTACACTTGGTGCTGTCGGATAGTGGTGAGCTCATCGATGTAGGCATCGTCCCAGTGTGTTGCCTCAGGAGAGGCTCGTGCCTCGCGCAAGGTGTCTGGGTCCTCCGGGCGTGCTGTGGAGCGGACTGAGAGAGCGTGTGCATCTCGAGCCCTAGGTGGGATGCGCGTGAGTACAGCCACGACAGCGTACCGATGCTCATGATGAAGCATGACGTAGCCCAGTGCGGAGCCCGGGTGAAGGTCTGCAATGATGGCCAAGGTGGTCAAGCCGAGGGCCTTGGTGCCAGGATCCCCACTCACGACCGTGGGAGTGGAGGAGACACGTGGAGCCACGGGGGGTCGAGGCGCCACGAAGCGCGGTGCAACAGTATGCGCGCTCACCGACGGTCTGGGTCGGAGGCTGCCGCTTGGGCCACGCATGAAGCGTGGCAGGGCAGGCAATGGCACTGAGTCCGCCGGGCCAATGGAGGCGGACGGGGTTCCTGGTTCGGAGGGGCCCGCGGATGCAACTGGAGCTGCCGGCCCGGAGGGACAAGCGGTCGCGACTGGGGCTGTTGGCCCGGAGGGACCAGCGGACGCGACTGGGAGTGCCGGCCCGGCGGGACCAGCGGACGCGACTGGAACTGGTGGCCCGGAGGGACCAGCGGACGTGATTGGGGCTGCCGGTTCAGAGGGACCAGTGGAAAAAACTAGGGCTGCCGGCTCGGAGGGACCAACGCACGCGACTGGGACTGCTGGCCCGGAGGGACCAGTAGACGCGATTGGGGCTGCCGACTCAGAGGGACCCGCGGCCGCGACTGGGGTTGCCGGACCGGAGGGACCAGCGGACGCGACTGGAGCTGCTGGCCCGGAGGGACCAGCAGACGCGACTAGAGCTGCCTGCTGAGAGGGACCATTGGACACAACTGGGACTGCCGGCTCGGAGGGACCAGTGGACGCGACTGGGACTGCTGGCCCGGAGGGACCAGTAGACGCGACTGCGGCTGCAGGCTAGGAGGGACGAGCGGCCGCAACTGGGGCTGCCGGCTCAGAGGGATTGAGGGATGTGTCACCTGGAAGCGGCAGGACGGAGGACGGACTCATCTCCCCCACGCAACGGGATAGACACGGACGAGCCGCAGCGAATGAGGTCGTGAGAAAACAGGTCCTCGAAGAAGAGGGTGTCCCGGGACTCAACGATGTAGTGCCGGGAGGGATCCCAGAAGCGCCAGGCCTTGGACTGACGAGAGACACCGAGGAAGGTACAGGGACATCCGCGAGGGGCGAGCTTGCCGCCCTGCTGCGGGGCGGGCAGCCACACAATGGTCACGTAGCCCCAGACGCGAGCCGGACGGAGGTCAGCTCGCTGACCGCAGCAATGCTGGTACGGCGTGGACTGGCGGGGAAGGGGACCGTGGGGAATCCGGTTCCAGACCCAGGTCATGTAGGCCATGGCTTCAAAATATAAGCCATCAGAGAGACCAGACTCGACCCACATGGTGCGGACGGCGTCAGCCATGGTGTGATTCCACTGTTCGGGGACACCGTTGTGGGCGGGAGTGTAAGGCGCGGACGTCTCATGGCGGATTCCACGGGAGGCGAGAAAGGTCGTGGCCTCACCCATGTACTCACCACCGCGATAGGAGCCAAAACGGCGGAGAGAGCGGCCACACTCGCGCTCCGCAAGGACAAGCCAGTCCTGGATGGCGTGGGCGACATCGCTTTTCTACCGAAGGCAGAAGACAGGTAGCGGTAGCGAGAATAGTCGTCAGTGAGGATGAGGACAAAGCGATCATGCTCGCCGACGGACTCGGTGGGGAGAGGACCCATGACATCTGAATGGACAAGGTCAAGAGGGGCGGATGCATGGGAGGAAGACAAGGGATGCGTGGACCGGTGCATCTTCCCCTGAGCGCAATCAATGCACTCAGTGGGGCACGGGAGGGAAAAGTCTTCGGGTCAAGGTCCTTGGCCGGCTGTGTGCGGAGCATGCTGTATACGGTGGCAGAGTGGACGTGGCAGAGGCGGCGGTGCAAGAGGCGAGTGTGCTGAGGAGAAAGCGTAATGGTGAAAAACACATGGTCTATGGTGGCCGACGGGGAGGAGACGGAAGGAGAGGAGGAGAGGTGAGGTACATGCCACAGGTTGCCACGGGCGGTGGCGTGAAGTACAACAAGACCAGACGCACGCAACGACACAGTACTAACACCACGCGAGTGCACAACGTCCATGCTCATACGGTCAAGGGTGGTGAAGGAAAGAAGGCTGAACTCAAGACGAGGGACAAAAAGGACATCGGTCAGAAAGACGTCACCAGAGGGACCACGGAAACGAACGACGCCAACACCACTGGCAGGCAACACCTGGCCAGAGCCTGTCCGGACACCGGAAACATTGCCTACAGGACCGAGCACAATAAAGGCCTCACGAGAGGCCGTCATGTGATGCGTGACCCCGGAGTCGATGATCCAGATCTCAGCAGGATCCTGGACCGGGGTCGCTAGATTGCTAAGAGTCACATGGCAGCAAGCAAGGGACACGGACGCGGTGGAAGGAGGCGCTAACCGAGACTGCCAATCGTCAAGCCAAGCAACGTTGTCATGGAAAGGGGTAGCGGAGACCATGACAGACGACAAGACAGACGAGGAAAAGGGGCACGACCGTAGCTCAGTCTTAGTCATGTAGGGCTGGATAGGAGAGCAGGAAGTGATGTAACTCGTACTTCCCTAGGGAGGAGGGCGAGGCAGGCTGAGCTGGAGCGCGATGAACTACTCCAGCTGGTGCTCACAGGAGGACAGCCCGGGAGTGTAGACGGAGTGCGGGGTGACAGCGCCGGAGCCTGGATAGAAGGATGACTGTGCCGGCGCCGACGGCTGCGGCACTGGTGTCGGTGGGACTGGTGAAGCAACCAGAGTGGTGGAGCTACTGGACGAGGCCAAGGTGTCAGAGTCGGCGACAGCTACGGCGGCAGAGGCGAGACGGCGCTCGCACTGGCGACGCATGGTGGCGATGATGTGCACCTTGTCCGTCGGTAGAGGGAACGTGTACCACCCGTACCCGGGCTGGCCACAGTTGTGGTAGACTGAGCCGCCACCGCTAGACCCGGTCGACGGCTGTTGCTGCTGCTTTTGCTGACCCTTGCCTTTCTTGTTCTAGCGCTTCTTCTTCCCCGATGATGATGAGGTAGCTGCGACGGGGGAGGCGATGACCACGGAGGCAACGCCAGGAGAGGCGACGGCAGGGGAGGCAACGGCCTCCGTGCGCTGGAGTCGGGACTCTAGACGAGCTTCCTCAATCTGGAGGAAGAGCTCGTATGCCCAGGGCATGAGGGTGCCCTGGGCCGCCAGGGTGGAGAGGACGTCGTGAGGGTAGTGGACGAAGACTTCCGTGTATGCGTCGGTCGCACCGTGCTTGATGGTGAAGAGCGTGGCCAGAGGGGGTGGGGAAGAGGCGAGGCGGGAAGTAGGAGGGCCGACAGGGACTAGAGCACGGACGGCACGACCAGCGTCATACAACTGGTCGGCCAGGGTGGCATCATACGGTAGGGTGTAGTACGCCCACAGGCCCTCACCCTGCGCCCAGATCTGGAAGCTGAGCTCCCAGCTCCAGAACAGCTCGCCGGCCTAAAGCGGCGGCGGCGGCGTCTCAAAGTCCTTTTGCCTGTGGCCGGCACCCAGAGTGGGGCCAAGGACGGAGGTCACTGTCTGCCACTGACGCTGAGTCTGCTGATGCACCAGGTAGTGCGTGGCAGCAGACACAGCTCGGCTGGCGTGCCCTGGAGGGGTGAAGGATGGCGGCGCACTAGGGGTAGACTGAGAGACCAACGGATGTATTGCCGCAAGCTGCTGCGTCAGGACGGCGAGCTATTTCTGAAGAGCAACGAGGGGGTGAGGGTTGTCGCCAACGATGCTAGAGGGCTACTGACGCTGCTGCTCCTCCTGCTGTTGTTGCTGCTGCTACTGCTACTCCTGCTACTAATGCTGCCCCTGCTGCTCCTACTGCTCCTGATGCTCCTGCTACTGCTACTGCTGCTGCTACTGCTACTATTGGTGCTACTGCTGCTGCTCCTACTGTTGTTGCTGCTGCTGCTGCTCCTACTACTATTGCTGTTGCTGCTACTGTCACTGTTGCTGCTGATGCTGCTGCTGCTGCTGCTGCTGTAGCCACTGCAAGAAGGGGGGGGGTGGGGGTCCCCCCAACAGAGGAGGACCCCTCCCCAATGGGGCTACCAGCCATGGTGTGATGCCCTTTTGTTTTGTTTTGTTTTGTTTTTGGTGCTGACGTCAACAGTGACGTCTGCTGGGGGTGGTGGACGTCCTACCCACCCTTAGGTTTACTTCCCCCTTCCCTTGCCCCCTCTTTTTTTTTGTAAGTTGATGATTTCAGCAATGACGTCACCAGTGACGTCAGCAGCGGGATGCTGACGTGAGCAGTGGTGGTTGTTGGGGATGCTGTTGTAGCTGCTGTTGTTGCTGCTGCTGCTGCTACTGCTGCTGCTGCTACTACTGTTGTTGTTGCTGCTGCTGCTACTGTTGGTGCTGCTGCTGCTGCGGTTGGTGATACAACTGTTGTTGTTGCTGCTGCTACTGCAGCTGCGGTTGCTCTTGCTGTTGCAGCTGCTGCCGCTACTGCTGCTACGGCTGCTGCTGTTGCTACTACCGCTCCTACTGCTACGGATGCAGTTCTAGCATTAACTACTGCTGTTGCGGGCTGCTACGACTGTTGATTTGCTATTGTAGCAGGAAAGGTAGCTGCAACAGCAGCGGTAGCAAAGCTGGTGGGGTGGGGGATTTTTTTCTCTTATGTTTTTTTCTTCTTTTGTCTGTCACAGCGGGCAGCTGCCCGCTGTTAGCAGCGAGCAGCGGGCTGCTGCTCGCTGGCAGCGAGCTGCTACTCGTTGGCAGCGGGCTGCTGCTCGCTAGCAGCATCAGGCTGCTGCTTGCTGCTAGCTCGTTGCGGGCAACGAGCAGCAGTAGCCGCTGCTGGCAGCTATACGCTGTAGCTGCTACTGCGGCTGGCTGCTGCTGCGGCTTGTTGCTACGCCTACTGCTGCATGATGCTGCAGTTGCTGCTTGTTACTACTGCTGCTCGCTGCTGCTGCGGGCTGCTGTTGCGGGCTGCTACTTTAGGCTGCTGCTGCTACGAGCTGTTGTTGCGGGCTGCTGTGAGCTACTGCTTCAGCCTGCTGCTGCTGTTGCATGCAGCTGCTGCTGGCTGCTGCTGCCACTGCTCGCTGGCGTTGCCTTTGGCTGCTGCTACTGTAGACTATTGCTGCTGCGTGCTATTGCCCGTCACTACACCTGGGTGACGTTGCAGCGTGTGTCGTTGCCCGCAGGTGTTGGACGCGGCCTGTCGCTCACCTCCTCGCGTCACGCGTGGGGATCAGTGCTGCCAAAAAATTTCGGCAGCATTTCCCTTGGCCCAGTGGCCGTGGGAAGAATCGGACGCCACCACCAGGCGGGTCAATGCTGCCGGAAAAAATCCGGCAGCATTTCCCCCGCACTGGCGCGTATGGGGGTCCGCCGGTGTTGTCTAGCACCTGTACGCCAGTCTTCTGCTGCTGCTGCTTCCATCTGGCTCTGATACCAAGCTAGAAAACCAAGGCAGCAGGTTGGGGCAGCATGCGTTGTTGATGTAGCGCGCGGGCTTCCACACTCGTTGCTTAAGTCTGCTGCCCCGTCAGTCGGCTGCTCTAGAGTCTAAGTCTGGAAGCTGTGGGTTTGTTACTCAGAAACGCGCGCGCCAGAGTTAGCGCCAAAAAGCAGCTAAAAACTGAAAGTGACTGATTAGGAATGAAGAATGAGCAACAATGGGAGACCCCTCCAAGTTCTAGCTCCCCCCCACTAGTGTAGAACTTGTTACTCAGCTAACCAGCCAATCAGAAAATAGTCCTAGACCTATTTTCTGGCAGGCAGGGTTTTCTCGGTGAGCTCTGCCAGACGCCAGACAGCCCAAAACCGGGACATCGTCCGTTTTGCCTGAAAACTGGACCATACCATAATACCGACGCTGCGAACGCAGTCGTGCGGTCAGAATCAGCTAGAAAAACAGCATCAAAGAGTTATGGCTACCCGAACCCAGGCAGTGCTTATGATAGTCAGCGATGCCAAATAGGGCCATACAGCAGGAGACATGGACCCTAGGCACCGCATGATGCTGCAGACGCAATGCCACAACCAGACACAACGTCAGGTGCATGCAGACAGCATCTGCAGTGGCAGTGACCGCCGGCGGCCCGACCGCCGAGGAGGCCTACTGATGGAGCTGAGCTCATCGCCGGAGGGAGGAGGCTCCAGCGAATGATGAGTGGGCCTCAGCGCGCATTGGCTCCACCGAGCGACACTGCAGTAGCGTCAAGTCTCGCCGTCAGTCATCTGCATGCCGATGTACACAAGCCGGGAGGACACAACAGAGTACAATGAGAGATGCACGAAAACCAACACTTCTGCAATTTTTTTGCAGCTTGTAGGATTTTATCGGTGGACTGGCCGTGGGCCCGATTTGCATGTTTTGCATTGTGTGTCCATTGTTTGTTGCCGGATGCATGCATGTGACTAGTCGTAACGTCTAGCTTGAGATTCTGCACGTGTAGGTTTAGACGGCGTAGCGTTCTGGCTTGTCTACACTGAGTTACGGCCAAAACAGTGATTTTGGGCCGGTTTTAGGACAGACCTCGCACTGCCGCGTGCGACACCCGCCGTGCGCCGCGGCGGTTTCTTATGCCATGTGTAGGTAGCTGAGATTGCTAAGCAAGCAGGAAAGCAAGCAAGTAGCAGACTACGGGAGGAACCATGGATCGGGGGCAAGCTCAAAACCTTAAGAGAGGAGAGTTGCAACAAGTGTGTAAGGAACAAGTGAGCGAAGTGGTAAAGACCGGTTGACCGGGCCACCCACTCGAATCACTCGACGTGGGGCCCGGACGCCACCCAGGGATCGAACCTGACCCTGGAGCGAGTGAGCTCTAGGTGGTTTCTCACACGCCGGTATAAACCGGACGTGTGGTCCCGAGGGATCAGCAACCCAGTGCACTATGCTAGAGTTATGCAAGTATGTAGGAAACCTGTCACACCACAAACATGCATGTCTCCAAAGGTATCCCCCATTTTGGCATGTGTTATTATCACTAAACTAAGGCTCGTCATAAGGACAGCGTTGGTGCTGTGCCCACCACTCTGCGACTTGATGGTGTCACCACCATTGTGCGCCCCAAGTTGTGTCACAGTCTTGCACTGGAGAGCCTCAATCAAGATCAATCACCTGCAGTGGTTAGGTGTGTGTGTGCGTTGAGACAAGAGGGAACTTGCGTGTGTCACGACCACAACCAACACTCCCCCATGACCTACGGACGAACAGAGCACACACGCATAGAATAAAGGGTACATCACAGGACTCACGTCAATCTGGGACATCACGAGAACGCAGCAAGCCAACAGCATGTGCAGCCGCTTTGAACATGCCATTGCTGAGTGCCTTGGTGAAAAATTCTGCAAGCTGCTGACGAGTGTCGACCCAGACAACCTGAACTTCTCCAGCAGCAATGCGCTCGCGTACAAAGTGATGCTCAATATTGATGTGCTTTGTGCAAGAATGATGCATGCCATCGTCCTCAGCAATTGCCTTTGCACTTTGGTTGTCACAGCACAGGATGATGCAGCGAATGGGAACACGCAACTTCTGCAACAGGCGGGACAGCCACACACTCTCACACGTACCTGCACCCAGAGCCATGTACTTGGCCTCGCTGGAGCTTCAAGCAACACAGCCCTGTTTTCCACTCTTCCAAGAGACATCAGTCCCACCGACGAGAAAAATGTAACCAGTGCGGCTACGAGCATCCATGTCATGTGCCCAATCACTGTCTGTGTAGCCGTCAACGACCACTGAAGGCTGGGCACGGTAGCAGAGTCCCACGCGTGCAGTGGACTACGCGTAGCGGACCACGCGCAGTGCGGCCTCAAGGTGTTTCTGTCAAGGCTGCTGGGAGAACTGGACAAGAAAGTTGACCGAGAAGGCAACGTCCGCCCGAGTGGTGGTGGCAAGATACATGAGGGAGCCAACCACGCTGAGATAGTCAGTGACATCAATGAGCTACCCCAGTTGTGCTGAGTCCAGTGACTTTAGCAGGCACTAACCTGCTGGGGTCATCGGTGTGGATGCGGTGGGGATGTCTGCAAGCAGTGAGGCAAAGCGCTCCCCCAGCGTGCGGATGTATGCAGCCTGGTGCACATGCAAGGTGCGACGACGGCGGTCACGCTCAAGCTCCATACCCAAAAAAACTCATGCAGGACCCAGATCCTTCATCTTGTACGCAGAATGCAGCAGATTCTTCACTGACTGGACAGCTGCGGGACTGGGTGAGGCGATGAGCAGGTCATCAACGTAGACCAGTATGGCAACGAGCGGCTCTGAGGGGACACTCAAGAAGAGCGCTGGATCAACCGTGTTGCAACGGTAACCTCCCCGCTCGAGAGTAGAGGAGATCTCCATGTTCCAACAACGCGGTGACTGCTTGAGCCCATAGAGGGCTTTGCGCAGTCGCCAGACCTTGTTCGTGCCATCGGTGAAGCCGGGGGCCTGGACCATGTAGATTTCTTCATCAAGCATCCCATGTAGGAAAGTGTTGATGACATCCATCTGCTCCAGTTCCCAGTCGTGCTGGGCGACAAGACTCAACAGTGCTCGAGCGGTGTACCTTCCAACCGGTACAAAGGTCTCATCAAAGTCGACTCCAGGGATCTGGGAGAACCCTTTAGCCGTAAGGCGAGCCTTGTAGCGGTCGACTGTTCCATCGGGCTTCAGCTTACGCCGAAGGACCCACCGTGCAGAGACCGCCTTACGGCCTGCAAGGAGATCCACGAGCTCAAAGACTCCATCTTCCTTGAGGGCCGTGAGCTCCTCCTGCATGGCCTTCTCCCGGAGGTCAGCGTCTGCTGCCTCACGAGCCTGCCGGATAGTGGTGGGCTCAGGGGGAAGAGTGGGAAGGCCAGAGGTCGCGAAGCAAGCGGCGACATAACCGGCAACGGCGGACTCAAGAGCGCTGTGGAACTCATGGGCTATAAGAGCGTAGCCAACGGCAGAGTTGGGGTGTACAACACTCACAGACAGGCCTAGTGCATCAAGACCGGTGGGTCGCACTGAGTGACCAGTTGTGGAGGAAGAGGCGCTGGAGCGGGTGACCCGCTGAGTGGGCTGAGAGCCATTGGTCGAGCCAACGGGAACAGACTCAGCAGGCGTCCTAGAAGGATGAGCGTCCTCACGAGAGGGCTGAGAGGACTGAGAGGGAGGGAGAGCACGCAGTCTCCCCCCATGAGTGTAGGGCTCAGGGCCGGAGACTGGAGCCTGAGAAGCGTCACCTATGGTAGTGTCCATAACCGGAGAAGACGCAGAGTCAGGAGAGGAGTTGGGAGTAGAATGGGCAGGGGACTCTGTGGGAGTGGGTACCGAGTGCGAGGACTGAGGACTGCCAGCGGACGGTGAGAACGCAGGACTGCCAGCTGAGGGCAAGGACGTCATGAACTCCAAGGAGGGCTCTGATGTGCCCGACTCAGAAGAGGCATGGGAGGACGAGGAGAAGGAGTCCTCGTCATTGTTCATGGGAGTGACAGGGGATGCCGTGTGAGAGGGAGAGGAGAACGCTCGGAGATCGGAGGCTGGAACAGACCCACCCCCCACAAGCCGACGAAGCGAGGAGAGAGATGAAGGAGGAGGGACATGAGACAGGTCACAAGGGAAGACATCCTCGAAGAAGAGGGTGTCACGCGACTCAATGACACGGGAGTGGTCAGGGTCCCAGAAGCGCCATGCCTTTGACATGGCAGAAACACCAAGAAAGGTGCAGAGACGGGCGCGAGGGCTAAGTTTGCCCTCACGGAAGTCCTTGGATAGCCAGACAACAGCCACAAAGCCCCAGACACGAGCCAGACGGAGGTCAGCATGATGGCCGTACCAGCGTTCAAAGGGAGTGACGTGGTGGGGAAGAGGACCGTGGGGGACACGATTCCACACCAAGGTCATACAGCACATCGCCTAGAAGGAAAAGACGGGGGAGAGGGAGGACGCACTAAGAAGAGTACAAACATCGTCAGCAAGGGTGCGGTTCCAGCGTTCAGAGACACCGTTTTGTTAGGGTGTGTAGGGAGTCGAAGGTTCCATACACACCCCATGAGCCTTCAAGAAGCAGGCAGTGGGACCCATGAATTCACCAGCGTGATTACAGCGAAAGACCTTGAGACGGCGACCACAGGCCAGTTCAGCCTGAGGCAGCCAGGTCTCCAGAGTGGGACAAACGTCACTTTTTTGCCGAAGGGCAAAGACCCAGTGCATGCGAGAAAAGTCGTCCGTGAGGCAGAGGACGTACCGACCGAC
Organism: Penium margaritaceum; assembly: GCA_023375785.1. Lineage (NCBI taxonomy): Eukaryota > Viridiplantae > Streptophyta > Zygnematophyceae > Desmidiales > Peniaceae > Penium > Penium margaritaceum. The sequence continues at coordinate 152,077 of SZWC01004640.1, forward strand.
AACCCCAAGAGCGTCATGGGCAAGAGGTCCCATGACATCAGCGTGCAAGAGATCAAGCGGGTGAGACGTGCGGGACTCAGACGTGGAAAATGTGGGGCGATGCATTTTGCCTTGGGCACAGTCAAGGCAGTCAGCAGGGCAAGGGGCAGAGAATGTGTCCACATCAAGGCCATGAGCGGGCATTTCCTGCAGCAGACTGTCAATAGCAGCAGTGTGGATGTGACAAAGGCAGCGATGGAGCAATTGTGCATGTGCTGGAGTGAGGGAGCGAGCCACGTGGAGGAGGGATGGGGAGCAAAACAAAGGCACACGAAACAAGCGATCACAATGAGTGCCACGCAGCAGAACATGACCAGTGGTGCGATGCAATACAGATGCAATGCCACGGCTAGAGGAGAAGTCCATGCCCTGGTCATCAAGCATCGTGACAGGCAGCAGACTGAGCTCAAGAGCGGGCACGTACAGAACGTCAGGGAGAAAAAGTTCCCCCCCAGGGCCAACAAAGCGGACAACCCCAACACCTTGGACAGGGAGAAGCTGGCCAGAGCCGGTACGAACAAAGCGAACAGAGCCAACGGGACCCAGAGAAACGAACGAAGAACGACAGGAGGTCATGTGGTGGGTGGCCCCTGAATCAAGGATCCAGAAGCCACCCGTCATGCGGACAGACGCAGGGTCACGACTCACGGCGGCAATGGCAGAGCGTGGGGGAAGGTGCTGACCACAGGCGACAAGACAGCGGGGAAGACTATATGACTGCCATTGTTCAATCCTCAGAAAATCGACTGGGGGACAACCCTGAACATGACCCGGGGACGGCCCACGAAGACATGAATCAACGGCACACGCAAGCCCCCCCTCAACCGAACGCACACTCTCACCTCCCTGATCACGGAGGTGACGTTGGTGAACGGCATGGGAGAGTGCAGAGTCCAGCTGGCGGTCGTCCTCAGATGGCGCGGTGATGAGGACGCCGGAGGAAGGACGCTGGGGGCCGAGAGTGGAAGACGCCCACGGCGGAGGGGTGTAGAAGCCAGAGGGAGGTCCGAAGTAGACAGGTCCGCCAAACCCCGGGGGCCAACCCCAAGGGGCGGGCAGGGGCGGTGAGGTGAGAGCAGTGCTGTAGGCAGCAGCTGCAGGCGAGGAGGAGTGAGAGCGTGTAGAGTTACCACTGGACCCTGCAGAGGTGGAGGAGCGTGCGGAGCCGCCACCAGACCCCGAGGAGCATGCCCAGTGTGCACGCATAGCCGAGGCAAGGCGAGCATCGTCAGGTGGGGCAAGGCACTTGGGCGTTGCATGACCGGTGGCGCCGTAGTTCCAGCACGTGACAGTGCTGGTGGAGGAAGCGGGGGATGCGGCTCTATCAGGACCGCGACCCTTGCCACCTCTGCCTTGCCCCCCACTGCCAGAGACACCCCCACGGCTTTTACCTTTACCGCCTCCCCCGCCTCGACCACCCCCTTGTGCGGCAAGAGATGCGGCAGTAGTGGTAGAGGTGGTAGTGGAGGATGAACCAGAGGCAGAGGAGGTGGAGGAAGGAGGAAGTGCGGTGGCTGCTACTGCAATGACGGCACGATGAATGCGTTTGTTCTGCAGTGAGCTCCACCAGTCGGTCAGACGTTGGGAGGTAAACTCCCACAATGCACCAATGCCAGGGGGTGCGTCAGCGGGAACAGGGATGGCAGCCAGACGCTCAAGCTCTGTTGCCTTCACCTCGCGGAAGATGTCATTGAGCTCCGGGTAGAGACCATTGACAATGGAGAGAACAGCTGGGAGCTGACCAGGAGCGGCCTTGCCAAGGTCACGCAGTAGTCACAGAGTGCGAGCCCAATAGGCGTCAGCAGTCTCATCAGCACGCATGGAGAGCGTGTTGAACTGGACAGTGAGAACGCTCTGTGCGGCATGTCCAGTGACTGTCGTACGCCGCTTGATCAGTGCGAAAGCACCAACCGGGTCAGCGGGGGTGCGGCGTGCAGTGTCAGCATTGTAATTCCCGATCTCATCAGTGAGATCGTCGGGTCCGGCCCGAATGAGGGCACAGACAGCACATGCAGACTCAGACTCGACTGGCACAAAGGGTGGATTGGCAGAGGGATTGGGTTTATGGTAATATTCCCAGAGCTTCTCCCCCTGTGTCCAGGCACTGAAAAGAACCTCCCATGAGTGGAATGTGAGGTTGGAGGTGAAGTGGGGTGGAGCAGAGTCAAAGTCGGGCTTGCGCTGTACTGATGGGGTAAGTGCTTTGGCTGTAGCTGCACCGGCGGCTGTGGCGGCTGCAAGAGGGTCAGAGGAAGATGAGCTAGTAGTAACAGATGCAGAAGCGGGTGAGGTGGAGAATGCTGCAGCAATGTCGGCAGATTGAGTGCTGCGCAGTGTAGGCTGGAGACGATTAAGAACCAAGTCAGCAATGTGGTCGACGAAGGTCTCTTGATCAGCCTGCTCAGCCCGCAGCTTCTCTTCGGCAACGCGCTGGGCAGTGAGAGCTGCCTGCAGCGCATTGCGCTCACGCTGAAGTTCAGCTTACAGGGCCGTATATTGGTCATCATGACCGGCATGTTGCCAGTGATGTGACTCTGCCGAGAAAATTTTGGAAGAGTTTCCCTTGCCCCAGTGGACGTGGGAAGTGTGGGGTGAGGGCGTCGGAAGTTCGCTGCAAGGCAACAGCCTGGACGCACAAACACGCCAGTACAGAGAAGGCAGGACGGGAGAGAGAGAGAGAGACCAAGAGAAACCAGCCTCACCAGGCACGGCGGTGTAGTGAGAACAGCGGTGGAAGAGCCGCAGCAGCTGAGGAGGAGACGACTACAACAGTAGCAGATGTAGAGGAAATGAGGCAGGCTACTCCTGTCAGTGCTGCAGCTGACTGTGTGGAGATGGCTGCAGTAGTCGAGATCAACAGCTGTATGTGACGAGTCACTAAAGATGAAGAGGAGGGTAGGGATTAAGCCTGTGCTGTGGAGATGTGGATGGAGTCAACTACACTAGAGAGCACTGTGGCTGCTGCAGCTACTGCTAATGCGACTGCGTCTGCTTCTTCAGCAATCTGAGTAACTACGTTGACAGCAGCGGCTGCTAAAGGTCCCTGATGAACTGCGGCCACAGTGTAAGTATCAATGGCTCTCCCAACGACTGTGCTGGCTGGTGCACGTGCGGCACGTGCAGTGACTGCAAAAGTGGATGCCACAGCAGCACTAGATACAAGGGCAGCCCGTAGAGCCGCCAGAATATCAGGAGGCGAAGTGGACGCTGACTCTGCAACTGATGCGGCTGGAGATGCGATACGACGCGAAGCAGTGGCTCCAGATGTTGCTGCCGCAGGGGGTGAAGCCACGCGGCGAGGAGCAGCACGACGGCGTTGCTGGCGTGTTCTATGGGCAATGGGTGGGCTTATCAGTGAATGAAGAGGTCTGTGATCACGCTGCGGCGCCGTAGCTGGTCCGTTCTCCGCCATCGGAGAGTTTTCGGCGGCTAACTGGCAGTGAGCTGCGTAGTCCTTTGCTTCTTTCCACTCGTAGCAGTCGGTGGGGTCGTAGTCCTCACCGAGGTGATATCCCGGGCTGCTCCGACGGACCCTCGACCACACCTTCCTCTCCGCACGCTCCTCGTAGTGTACGAGCTCCTCGTCGATGCGGGCACGCTCCCACGCTGTCGTGGGTGACGTGGGGATAGGCTCGGTCCCAGGCGGAGACGCCAACGTGTCGAATACTGGGCTGCCTGGGGGCAGCCCGAGGTGCTTGGGGTGTGCAGGATAGGGCTCAGCTGCTAAGGTTGGCGCTACTCCTGCAAGGACTAAAGGGGAGCAAGGGCTGCACGTATGGAGCAGGCGAACAAGGGCAGGATCCGGCGCAGCTGAGTGGGCTAGGACGAGGCACCACACAGAATGTGGGTACGACGGGTGGTGTCCTCGTATCCGTCGTGCGTACGGTGGCAGAAGCACGGCAAGAAGGGGCGAAGGACGGCTGAGGGGAGATGGTGCCATAGGGGTAGTAACGCAAGAGGCGACCACACCTCACGGAGTGAGGGTATAGTGTGTGCCGCTGTTAAAAAGATACATGCACGGATCCCGAGAGAGTGGGCCATGGCTCGGCACCGCCACGTGGTGGTCCCGTCGTGCGTGCATAGGTCAAAGGAGCCAGGATAGAGCACACTCTGAGCCACGGGTGCGAAGTGAGCAACTGCACAGAGTGGCGGCTGCTGCTGCGGCCTCAGGCTGTCTTGAAGAAGTCGGGATAGAGCACACCGTGAGCCACGGGTGCGAAGTGAGCAACTGCACCAAGCGGCAACTGCTGCTGCGGCCTCAGGCTGTCTCGAAGAAGTCGGGACAGAGCACACGGTGGGCCACGGGTGCAGAGTGAGCAACTGCACAGAGCGGCGGCTGCTGCTGCGGCCTCAGGCTGTCTCAAAGAAGCCGGGATAGAGCACACCGTGAGCCACGGGTGCAGAGTAAGCAACTGCACAGAATGGCGGCTGTTGTTGCGGCCTCAGGCTGTCGCAACCGCGGGGTTGTGACTTGCGCGGGATCACCCGCCACTCAGGAGTTGCCCGAGGATGGTTCACGAGGTCTCAGGACTGTCGCGACGAGGAGGGGTGACCCTCCTGCTCTGATACCAGTAGGTAGCTGAGATTGCTAAGCAAGCAGGAAAGCAAGCAAGTAGCAGGCTACGGGAGGAACCATGGATCAGGGGCAAGCTCAAAACCTTAAGAGAGGAGAGTTGCAACAAGTGTGTAAGTAACAAGTGAGCGAAGTGGTAAAGACCGGTTGACCGGGCCACCCACGCGAATCACTCGACGTGGGGCCCGGACGCCACCCAGGGATCGAACCTGACCCTGGAGCGAGCGAGCTCCAGGCGGTTTCTCAAACGCCGGTATAAACCGGACGTGTGGTCCCGAGGGATCAGCAACCCGGTGCACTACGCTAGAGTCATGCAAGTATCTAGGAAACCTGTCACACCACAAACATGCATGTCTCCAAAGGTATCCCCCATTTTGGCATGTGTTATTATCACTAAACTAAGGCTCCTCATAAGGACAGCATTGGTGTTGTGGCCACCACTCTGCGACTTGATGGTGTGACCACCACTGTGCGCCCCAAGCTGTGTCACAGTCTTGCACCGGAGAGCCTCATGAGGATAGAGGATCCCGGTAGGAGAGAGAGCGAGGGTCGAGGGAAGCACGAACCAAGCACGCAAGAGGCAAAGCGCCATGAACGGCGACGGTTTTGCGGAGAGAAAAAAAATGCAAGTAAGTGAGTAACATCGAACAGAGGTGTTTAGTAGACACCAAGCTGCTGGCGGGGTAACGAGCGGGCGAGGAGCGAGCCCACCCTCGCTCTCACCCATGCCGAGCTAGGGTCGAACCTGGACCTGTTCCCCACATTAACCTGCTATCAAGAACATGCAAGTCCAGGCCGAGAGAACAACCCGGCCATGATCCCCCCTTTCTCAAGCAAAAGCCACTAGGAACCCTAGTGTCATAAAGAATTTATGTTGTGAGATGCTGTGGTAGGGGGAACACTCAATCCTGGGAGTGGCTCTGGATTGTCTTCTCTGAACGCCCACGAGTCACCAGCACTTGAGGTATAGCGTCAGCACCGATGTCCCTCCAACATCAGTCACCTGCGTCAGTGCGATGAGCGTGCAGCTAGGCCAGAGGTCACAACATGTCTGTGGCACATAAACCAACACTCCCCCATGACCCACAGCCGACGTACACAAACACAAACTGACACGAGCGTCACAAGGCGTGACATGCGACTGTATAAAAAACAGGGGACAACCATTCACCCAGGATCACCACGCGAACACAACAACCCAACAGCGTGCACAGCTGCCTTGAAGACATTACTACTGAGTGCCTTTGTGAGGAAGTCAGCTCTCTGCTGTCATGTGTCGACCCAGACGATCTGGACATCACCTGCAGCAATGCGCTCACGCACAAAATGATGCTCAACATTGATGTGTTTTGTGCGTGTGTGATGCATGCCATCATGCTCGGCAATGGCCTTGGTGCTCTGGTTGTCACAACGCAAGGTGATGCAGCGAATGGGAACGCAAAGTTGCTGAAGCAGGCGACAGAGCCACACACTCTCGCAGGTACCTGCACCTAGTGCAACATACTCAGCCTCACTGGAGCTGCGTGCCACGCAACCTTGCTTGCCACTCTTCCATGACACGGCAGTCCCTCCAACGAGGAAGATGTAACCTGTACGACTCCGAGCGTCGGTGTCATGTGCCCAGTCGCTATCTATGTATCCATCCACTACAATCGACGACTGCGCTCGATAGCACAGTCCGGTGCATGCAGTGGAGAGAGCATACCTGACAACACGCAGTGCTGCCTCCATGTGTCGTGCTCTAGGAGCCTGTGAGAACTGAGCAAGGAAGTTCACCGAGAAGGCGACATCTGCCCTGGTTGTCGTAGCCAGATACATCAGTGACCCAATGACGCGAAGATAGTCTGTCACGTCGACTGTCTCCCCCAGCTTAGACACATCCATTGTCTTCAGCAGCCTCTGTCCTGCTGGGGTCATGGGTGTCAACGCTGTGAGAGTGGACTCAAGCTAGGAGGTGAATCGCTCCCCCAGGCTACGAACGTACGCAGCCTGGTGAACATGAAGCGTGCGACGAGAACGGTCGCGCTCAAGCTCCATGCCCAAGAAGACTCGGGCAGGCCCTAAGTCTTTCATCTTGTACGCGGACTGCAAGAGCGTCTTCACTGACTTAACAGCAGCCTGGCTGGGCGAAGCGATCAGCAGGTCATCCACATAGACGAGAACAACCACGAAGGGGTTTGAGGGTGGAGTGACAAAGAAAGAGGGATCCACCGTACTAAGTCGGTAGCCTCCTTTCTCAAGAGTGGGGGTGATTTCTTGGTTCCAGTACCGAGGCGACTGCTTCAAGCCATAGAGTGCCTTCCGCAGTCGCCAGACTCGGTCGGTGCCATCAGAGAAGCTAGGTGGCTGGACCATGTTAATCTCCTCATCCAGCTGTCCGTGGAGGAACGCATTGTTCACATCCATCTGCTCCAGCTCCCAGTCGTGGTGGGCCACAAGACTCAATAGTGCTCGAGCTGTGGTGTATCGCCCGACTGGTGCAAACGTCTCGTCGAAGTCGATGCCTGGGACCTGGGAGAACCCTTTAGCCGTGAGGCGCGCCTTGTACTTGTCAAGTGCACCATTGGGTTTATACTTACGTCGAAAGACCCAACGAGCGTCGATGGCTTTGCGTCCAGGTGGCAAATCGACAAGCTCATACACCGCATGATCATCAAGGGCGTTGAGCTCAGCACGCATCGCAGCCTCCCACTGCTATGCGTCAGAGGCTGCACGTGCTTGACGCACAATGGAAGGCTCAGGGGGTAAGACAGTGGTGGCCGACGTGGCGTGACACTCAGCTACACTACTCAAGACGGCGGCTTCCAAGGCTCGCTCATGCTCTGAACATAGGAGCGCGTAGCCAAGGGTGGAACTAGGGTGGACAACCCCAATAGCTAAGCCCAACGCGTCCATGCCGGTAGGGTGAACAGGGGGGTGTGCAGTCTGAGAGTGAGGAGGACGTGCTGAGGTGAGGGAAGTGCTAGATCGATGTGGGAGTGCACGAAGGCGCCCCCCCGGACGAAGGGTGAGGCAGGAGCAGGACCAGTGGTGACATGCGGAGGCGGGTGAGAAACCCAAACGGGAGAGATTGCAGGTGAAGTGGCAACTGGAGGTGTGCCCGAGCTGGACGAGACAGCGGGAGACGGGGTTGACTGGGGAGAGTTGGTGACTGGAGAGGCAGACTGGGAAGAGTCGGTGACTGGAGAGGAAGGTGCGTCGGAGGAGCTGGACGCGGACGATACGTCGGGAGAAGAAGACGTAGAGAATATAGGGACAGACCCAGACGACGAGGACTGCAACGAGGATGAGAGTTGCGGTGAGGCAACAGGGACTGCCAGAATGGTAGGACCGACATCCCCCCTCAACCGAGAGAGGGGCAGGAGGGAGGAGGCCGGGGAAAGGCGATCGAGGTCACGAAGGAAGACCGACTCAAAAAATAAGGCGTCGCGAGACTCGACGACACGATGGCGGACAGGGTCCCAGAAGCGCCATGCTTTGGACTGGGAAGACACCCCAAGAAAGGGGCACAGGCGACCACGAGGGGACAGTTTGCCATCAGGGAGATCCTCCGGCAGCCAGACAGAAGCGATACTACCCCAGACCCGAGCTAGGCGAAGGTCAGCCCGACGGCCATGCCAGCGTTCAAACGGGGTGACGGTACGGGGAAGGGGGTCGTGGGGAACACGGTTCCAGAACCACGTCATGTAGCACATAGCTTCAAAGGCAAAGAGTGGCGGCAGGCCGGACTCAGACAGGAGCGTGCGGACACCATCGGCAAGCGTCCAGTTCCAACGCTCAGAGACACCGTTTTGCTGGGGTGTGTACGAAGCAGATGTCTCCAGACACACCCCACGAGATTCGAGGAGACGAGCGGTGGGACCAAGGAATTCGCCGCCACGGTCGCTGCGGAAGATGCGCAACGACCGCTGACAGGCACGTTCAGGCTGGACAAGCCATGACTCTATGACGGAGCAAACGTCGCTCTTTTGACGGAGCGCAAACACCCAGCGAAAGCGAGAAAAGTCATCGGTAAGACATAAGACGTAGCGTCCCACGTCACCAAGGAGGTCATGAGGCAAGGGCCCCATGACATCCGCATGAACACGATCAAGNACACCCACACCCTGAACTGGCAGCAATTGACCAGACCCCGTACAAACAAAGCGGACAGAACCGACGGGGCTTAACGAGATGAACGAGGACCGCACAGACGTCATATGATGAGTAGCCCCGGAGTCAAGGACCCAGAGGCCACTGGACAGGCACACAGGGGGCAGCACACTGGACGTCGCAACAGTGCCAATGGACGACGGAGACAAGGTACAAAGGGAGAGACAACGAGGAAGAAAGTCAGACTGCCAGCGCTCAATCCACGGGACAGACGCACACAAGGCACCTAGAACATGACCAGGAGGATCCCCACAAAGGACAACGTCAGTCTGACACACAAGACCTCTGGCCAGCGGTGCAACACCCTCACCTCCTTGATCACGAAGGCGAAGAAGCTGGAGGAGGGACTGCTCAAGGTGACGCTCCCGATCACCACGGTCGCCATCCACTGACGCCGGCGGAGCTGGAGTAGATGCGCCGGAGGAAGGCGGGAACCACGGTGGAGCGGTGTAGGCAGAGGACGGGGGCCCAGAGTACGCAGGGGCACCGTAAGGAGGTGGCCAGCCCCAAGGGTAAGAAACAGGTAGTGGAGGAGAAGGCACGCTGGAGGCGGCGTAAGCCTGAGCCGGAGGCGGGGCGGAGAAGCGCGACGGGCCACCGGAGCCAGAGGGTGAGGATGTAGAGGAGGAGCCGGAGGTGCGAGCCCAGTGAGCGCGCATGGCGCGGACGAGGCGTAGGTCATCCGGAGGAGCCAGGCAAGTACGAGTAGAGTGCGCAGTAGAGCCACAGTTCCAGCACACAACGGCGCCCGGAACCCGAGAGGAAGCGGCAGCACCCTTATCCTTGCCCTTGCCCTTGCCCTTCCCTTTGCCCTTGCCACGACCCTGGGAAGCGAGGGCAGCGGCAGGAGAGGAAGAGGAGGCGGTGGAGGCGGGGGAAGATGCAGCAGTGGAGAGGGAGGAGGGTGCAGCAGCAGAGGAGAAGGAGGGTGCTGCTGCAGTGGTGAGCGCAGCAACACCCGTAACTGAAGAGCGATGGAGGCGCTTGTTCTGAAGACTGGTCCACCAGGCAGCAAGACGCTCGGAGGTGAAATCCCAGAGAGCCCCTACCCCTGGCGGTGAATCCGGGGGAACGGGCTGTGAGGCAAGATGCTTTAGCTCGTCAGCTTTGACGTCACGAAGAAGGTCGGCTGCAATGGAGATGGTTGCTGTGACAAGGCTGGAGGCGGTAGATGGAGCAGATGAGGCTGCGGTGACGGCGACTGCGGTGGAGGTGCGAATGGAAGCAGCGGCTGCCGCTGTAGCTGATGCAGCTGAGGCCGTTGCAGAGGCAATGGCAGATGCTGCAGCAGATATTTGTTTGCCTATATCAGCAGCCGCTGCAGCAATGGGACCAGCAACAACCGCGGCTTCTGTGTATGACTCTGCAGCACGCCCTGCTGAGGTGGCGGCAGGAGCACGCGAGGCTCTAGCGGCGGCGGCGAAGGTGGCTGAGGCTGCCGCTGCTGCGTCAATGATAGCTGAGGTTGTGCGTGTAAAGGTACCCACAAGACTAACGACATCTTGCGAGAACGATGAGTGCAGCTGGGCAGCAGGATCCTCAGGATCGCCGGACGGCAGAGGGTCCTCCCTAAGACAATGGGGAGGGGAGACGCTTACCGGACGATGATGTGACGTGCGAGTGGACCGTGCTGAGGCGGACTCGGACCCCCGGTCGCTGCTCATGCCGCGACGACGTCGCTCACTTCGGTGCGACGTTCCCCCGTTGTAGTATTCCACCAACGCGGCCGCGTCTGGAACGTCACTGTGCGCCAGTGTGGCAGTTGAGGTGGGAGAAAGGCGGGCGTCCTTTGCAACTGCTGCTGCAAGTGCGGCAGCTGAGACTGCAGCAGCCGTCTCTGGAGAGATGTATGGCTGCTACTGCGATTGCTTTGCTGCTGCTGCTGCTGCTGCTGCTGTCGCTTTGCTGCTACTGCTGCTGCTGATGTCGCTTTGCTGCTGCCGCTGCTACTGCTGTCGCTTTGCTGCTGCTACTGCTGCTGCAAGTGGATCGGCACCTGCTGCTGCTCCTGCTGCTGTCGCTTTGCTGCTGCTGCTGCTGCTGCTGTCGCTTTGCTGCTGCTGCTGTCGCTTTGCTCCTATTGCTGCTGTTGATGTCGCTATGCTGCTGCCACTGTTGCTGCTGTCGCTTTGCTGCTGCTGCTGCTGTTGCTGTTGCAAGTGGATCGACACCTGTTGCTGATGCAGTTGGGGACGATGACGGCTGCTCCACTTGCTGCCGTTTCTACTATAGCTTTGCGACCGCTGCTGCTGCTGCTGCTGTCGCTCTACTGCTGCTGCTGCTGCTGTCGCTTTGCTGCTACTGCTGCTGCTGCTGCTGTAGCTTTGCTGCTGCTGCTGTCTGGTGCGTATCTACGGCAGTGGACGAGGAGAATGCGACGGTTGCTGTCGTCGTAGCTGCTGCTATAGCAGTCGTAGTCGCTACTGAGAAGGCTGCCACTTAGGGCGTGGTGGTGCTGCTGCTCAAGCTACTGCCGCAGATGAGGCAGTTTGAGGTCTACAGCACCCGCGGACGGGAGCAATCCCGCGGGGGTGAATGAAGCGAACACCCGCGAGTGTCCGCACGTGACTGAAGTGGCGGCGGAAGCGGTGGTGGCGACGAAGATTGGCCGCACACCAGGACCGAGCGCTCGATTCACGAGCTCAATACCTCCTCTCTCCACTGCTCTGATACCAGAGGATAGAGGATCCCGGTAGGAGGGAGAGCAAGGGTCGAGGGAAGCACGAACCAAGCACGCAAGAGGCAAAGCGCCATGAACGACGACGGTTTTGCGAAGAGAAAAAAAAACGCAAGTGAGTAACATCGAACAGAGGTGTTTAGTGGGCACCGAGCTGCTGGCGGGGTGACGAGCGGGCGAGCAGCGAGCCCACCCTCGCTCTCACCCATGCTGAGCTAGGGTCGAACCTGGACCTGTTCCCCACATTAACCTGCTATCAAGAACATGCAAGTCCATGCCGAGAGAACAACCCGGCCATGATCCCCCCTTTCTCAAGCAAAAGCCACTAGGAACCCTAGTGTCATAAAGAGTTTATGTTGTGAGATGTTGTGGTAGGGGGAACACTCAATCCTGGGAGTGACTCTGGATTGTCTTCTCTGAACGCCCACGAGTCACCACCACTTGAGGTATAGCGTCAGCACCGATGTCCCTCCAGCACCTGCGTCAGTGTGATGAGCGTGCAGCTAGGCCAGAGGTCACAACATGTCTGTGGCACATAAACCAACACCTCAGTCAAGATCAATCACCTGCAGTGGTTAGGTGTGTGTGTGCGTTGAGACAAGAGGGCACTTGCGTGTGTCACGACCACAACCAACACCATGCGTGTGCCACCACCACCACCACCTGTCATTTCTCATCTCTCTCTTCAAATGCTATTGAAGCATTCTGACACTTTGCCTTGTGTCGCCTAGCCAGACCCTTGCCGTTGTCTGCGCGACTTGTGACTGTCGTCACCGTCTGACCAGGCAGACACTGACGCCTGGTCAGCGGCAATATCGCTAGGAAGCTTGCACTCATTTTCTCTAAAGGCCTTGGCTCACGTGGCAAGTTCGCACGGAAAAAAAAAATGCGAGAAATACAGTGCGGCACGAGATTCTCGGCCCCATCTCGCACGACACCTGACGACTCTCGGTCTCGTCTCGCCTCGTCTCGTCTCCCGCGAGACAAATCGAGATTGTCTCGTGACGTGCGGTACGAGACGACGAGAGGAGACAAAATCGAGACAATCGAGACAATCGAGACCAAGACTAGCCTCTATCTCGAATTAACACCATTAGCTACAACTTATGTATCATGCGATGACAGTCACTCATCTTCAGTTCATTCCTGCACTCTAGGGAAATGAGTGACAGTTCGCTGTATCCTGCAATGCAGACACAATCTAACCAAGTCTGTCTGATATGGACGAATTCCAGCAGCAAAGTTTCATCGTGTAACAAATTCACAACTGTTTCCGTATCCACCAGGACTGCCTCATGCTGGATAGCAGCTGGCTGTTTCTTGGAACACCTTGCCAAGTGGAAGGGCAATCGGTCGGAACGACCTGTCTCACACATGTGCGCATACACAAACATGAGCACATGCAAACACAAACACAAACACATGGTGGGGGCAAAGACCAAGGCGCTCTCCAAGTGGTTGTTGGCTTCAGAAACACAAGAAAGACACGTTTGTACGTGCACATTTGGCCGCGTTTGTTTGCAACTCGGGTTCATCCACTTTATTGGCTTTAGGAAAGGACTGCACAGCCGACGAGTCACCCACGTCGTCTCTTCTGCTTCTGCTATGGTTTCCAGTGCACCTGCACCCACTGCGATCTAACAGAGGAATAAATAGCACCTCCTTGGCCATGGGCAGGACTCTGTAGTGTGGAAGAGGGAGAGAGCACGGCCGCCACATGTTGGGATTGGCGTGTACGCTGCATGATGTCGGCACAAGGTCAATGGAGACACACAACTTCGTTTGTAAGAGAAGAAAAGCATGTACATTTTTCCACCATGGGTGAATGGATGGCAGAATACAAGGAGAAGTCGAGCTGCTCCTCTTGTCCTCCCGCCCCTAAACCCCCCCTTCCACCCAGCTTCCCTGGTCAGCTCACCAGTCGCAACTGCAGCTTGTCGCACCGTGACGTATGCATGATAAGCCAACACACATTGTTGTCGATGGAGATGAGACAACTTCCATGCACTTGTTTCACGTTTGTGCATGCACCAGGTTGCATCTGCCATCTGCCATGTGCCATGTGCCATGTGCCATGTGCCATGTGCCATGTGCCATGTGCCATGTGCCATGTGCCATGTGCCATGTGCCATGTGCCATGTGCCATGTGCCATGTGGCATGTGGCATGTGGCATGTGGCATGTGGCATGTGGTATGTGGCATGTGGCATGTGGCATGTGGCTTGGGGCGTGTGGCATGCGGCATGCATACTCACCTAGCACAAGGCCAGGCGACCCCACGCTGCATGGCTGCATGAGGCCGCCTGCGGCTGAAGATGGCATCGGAACGCGTCGTGGTCTCAATTCCTGCTGTCCTTGATCAGTATCATCGCTATGAACAGAAGCCTGTAGAAGAGAACCCAGCCTACGAGAATGAGCTGCATCCACAGCAACGCCAATCGGAAAGGGGTCGGGAGGACAGCGGTCTCAGCATGGCGCAAGGAGAAGGAAAGGAGAAGAAGAAGAAGGAGACCATCAACGACCCTCAAGGCGGAAGAGCGTGTCCAGGCAGTGGCAGTCAACATGTCTGCATGACCATGCACATGCCTGTGCCACATATGCCCATGCATGTGCTCTTGCATGTGTCCACACACATGCAAGTACACATACACATGCACATGCTGATGGACATGAACATGCCCCCATACATCTACACATAGATGCCCATGCACATGTTTATGCACATGCCCATTCGCATGCACATGCCCATTTGCATGCACATGCTGGACATGGCCACGTTCACACACACACACATCCAAATGCACTTCCACGACTGGATTAAAAAAATCCCAAACGTTTCGCAGCCGTGCTTACGACAGAGAACGAACGCTACACCCACTCCTACACGTAGCATGGCATGCAGTGTGACGGCACGACGACCACGACCCTCCACAACACCTCTCCTCCACAACACCTCTCCTCCACAACAACTCTCCTCCACAACCTCTCCTCCACAACCATTCCATCTTCCCTCCACCGTTGCACCGTTGCAACATTGCAACGTTGCAACGGTCTCTCCATGAGTGCAGCCGCCATCCATCGCCCACCCCTACTTCCAACAACCCTTGCACTGGACAGCTGCACATGGCAACACACACACTTCAACAGCAGACACTCTTTTGAACACACACGCGCAGCAGCAGCAGCAGCAGCAGCAGAGGCAAGACCATGTCGCACCATGTCCACCCATTTGGTGACGGCAGGGCCGAGGTCCGCTGGGATGTCGTAGAAGGCGAGGGCTTCTTGCGACGAGATGGGAGGCGAGTCGGGCGTTTGGCCCTCAAACGTTAACCCGTTGAACTCGTTCAGCATGAAGCCTTGGAACGCGTACCTGCGCTTGCGTCCGTGTGCGTTTGCATGTGCATGTGCATGTCACCTTGTGAGTGCAAGTGCAAACAGCTGATGCAAGTCATCCACAGTCGTCAAGTGCAAATAGCAGATCAATGCGTGCTCACCACGCCACGGCACAAGGGCCTGTGGACGAAAATGAGAGCAAGGAAAAGAGTGAGGCTAGCAAGGAAAAGAGTGAGGCTAGCGAGGAAAAGAGTGAGGCTAGCAAGGAAAAGAGTGAGGCTAGCAAAGAAAAGAGTGATGCTAGCAAGGAGGCTCCAGCTGCAGCTCAGCTAGCAGCGAACATGCATTTGTGGCTAAGCGCTGCTCTTGCATGCCACGCGTGCGCCATCCCCTGCTCCTCCCTCCCTCCCTACCTCCCTCCCTCTACCGATGGCGGGCATGGTGGCCCACCACATCCAAAGGCATCGACATGCAAATGGACGAAACTATGACCCTTTTTGTACTCTCACGTCTTGTCCCTCAGCGGCAATGGAGAGCACGCTTGCCACAATGGAGAGCATGTGGCCACCCAGCCATGAACGTGGCCTTGAGTGCTTACACGCAACTCACACTGTGGTGGTCTCAGTCGCTTGGAGCTGTCAAGAGACAGCCCACCAAACAAAGATGCCCACAAATGCTCTAAGGCACATGCATGTGCACGCCTCAGTGCCCAAGCGCCCACGTGCCAACACCTGGGCCTGCGTGCCAATGCGTCCAGCTGCCCATGCCAACTCTCGCCCACACCGGAACCTGTGCGCCTGTGCTCGCGTGTGCACCCGGGCATGCTTGTGCCCCCGCCCCCCATGCCGACCCACCCACTTGCCCGTCCGCCAACTCGCCCGTCCGCTCGCTTCTCATGCACGCACGCA
>SZWC01004641.1:2971-23510 GCA_023375785.1 Penium margaritaceum
CCACAGTGGTCAGAAACACAGTGGTCAGAAACACAGTGGTCAGAAAGACAGTGGTCACAGATACACTGGTCAGAAATACAGTGGTCAGAAACAAAGTGGTCAGAAACACAGTGATCACACACGCTGTGGTCAGGAACACAGTGGCCAGAAACACACTGGTCCGAAACACAGTGGTCAGAAAGACACTGGTCAGAAACACACAGGTCAGAAACAGAGTGGTCATAAACACAGTGGTCAGAAACACAGTGGTCAGGACCAAACTGGTCAGAAACACAGTGGTCAGAAACACACTGGTAAAAAAAGCACAATGGTCAAAAACACAGTGGTCAGAAGCACAGTGGTCAGAAACATAGTGGTCAGACACACAGTGGTCAGAAACACACTGGTCAGAAACACACTGGTCAGAAACACAGTGGTCAGAAGCACAGTGGTCAGAAACATAGTGGTCAGACACACAGTGGTCAGAAACACACTGGTCAGAAACACACTGGTCAGAAACACAGTGGTCAGAAACACCGTGGTCAGAAACACAGCGTTAATAGACACAGTGGTCAGAAACACACTGGTCAGAAACACAGTGGTCAGAAACCCCGTGGTCAAAAACACACTGGTCAGGCACATGGTAGTCTGAAACACAGTGGTCAGAAACACAGTGGTCAGATACCCAATGGTCAGAAACACCATGGTCTGAAACATACTGGTCTGAAACACAGCGGTCAGAAACACAGTGGTCAGAAACAAGCTGGTCAGCAATACAGTGGTCAGAAACATAGTGGTCAGAAACACAATGGTCAGAATTACAGTGGTCAGAGACACACTGGTCAGAAACACAGTGGTCACAAACACAGTGGTCAGAAACACGGTGGTCAGAAACACAGTGGTTAGAAACACAGTGGTCAGAAACACAGGGGTGAGAAACACAATGGTCAGAAACACAGTGGTCAGAAACACGGTGGTCAGAAACACAGTGGTCAGAAACACAGTGGACAGAAACACAATGGTAAGAAACACAGTGGTCAGAAACACAGTGGTCAGAAACACAGTGGTCAGAAATACAGTGGTCAGAAACACAGTGGTCATAAACACACTGGTCAGAAACACAGTTGTCAGAAACACACTGGTCAGAAACACAGTGGTCATGAACAACACAGTGGTCAGAAACAAAGTGGTCATAAACACAGTGGTCAGAAACACAGTGGTCAGAAACACATTGGTCAGAAACACATTGGTCAGAAACACACTGGTCAGAAACACAGTGGTCAGAAACACACTCGTCAGATACACAGTGGTCACAAACACAAGGTCAGAAACACAATGGTCAGAAACACAGTATTCAGAAACACACTGGTCGGAAACACAGTGGTCAGAAACACAGTGGTCAGAAACACACTGCTCAGAAGAACAGTGGTCAGAAACACACTCGTCAGAAATACACTGGTCAGAAACACACTGGTCAGAAGCACACTGGTCAGAAACACACTCGTCAGAGACACACTGGTCAGAAACACCATAGTCAGAAACACAGTGGTCAGAAACACACTGGCAAGAAACGCACTGGTCAGAAACACGCTGGTTAGAAACACAGTGGTTAGAAACACAGTGGTCAGAAACGCAGTGCTCAGAAACAGTGGTCAGAAACACAGTGGTCAGAAACATTGGTCAGAAATACACTGGTCAGAAACACACTGGTCAGAAACACACTGGTCAGAAACACACTGGTCAGAAACACATTGGTCAGAAACACACTGGTCAGAAACATACTGGTCAACAACACAGTGGTCATAAACACACTGGTCAGAGAAACACTGGTTAGAAACACAGTGGTCATAAACAAACTGGTCAGAAACACGCTGGTCAGAAACACACTTGTCAGAAACACACTTGTCAGAAACACAGTGTTCAGAAACACACTGGTCGGAAACACAGTGGTCAGACACACACTGGTCAGAAACACACTGGTCACAAACACACTGGTCAGAAACACAGTGGTCAGAAACACAGTGGTCAGACACACACTGGTCAGAAACACACTGGTCTGAAACACACTGGTCAGAAACACACTGGTCAGAAACACGCTGGTCAGAAACACACTTGTCAGAAACACAGTGTTCAGAAACACACTGGTCGGAAACACAGTGGTCAGACACACACTGGTCAGAAACACACTGGTCACAAACACACTGGTCAGAAACACAGTGGTCAGAAACACAGTGGTCAGTAACACAGTGGTCATAAACACAGTGGTCAGAAACACACTGGTCAGAAACACAGTTGTCAGAAACACAATGGTCAAAAACAGAGTGGTCAGAAATACACTGGTCCGAAACACACTGTTCAGAAACACACTGGTCAGAAACACACTGGCCAGAAACACACTTGTCAGAAACACAGTGGTCAGAAACACAGTGGCCAGAAACACTGTGGTCAGAAACACACTGGTCAGAAACACAGTGGTCAGAAACACAGTGGTCAGAAACTCATTTGTCAGAAACACAGCAGTCAGAAACACAGTGGTCATATGCACACTGGTCAGAAACACGGTGGTCAGAAAGACGGTGGTCAGAAACACAGTGGTCAGAAATGCAGTGCTCAGAAACAGTGGTCAGAAACACAGTGGTCAGAAACAGTGGTCAGAAACACACTGGTCAGAAACACACTGGTCTGAAACACACTGGTCAGAAACACATTGGTCAGAAACACACTGGTCAGATACATACTGGTCAGAAACACAGTGGTCAGAAACACACAGGTCAGAGACACACTGGTCAGAAACACAGTGGTCATAAACACACTGGTCAGAAACACGCTGGTCAGAAAGACACTGATCAGAAACACACTGGTCAGAAACACAGTGTTCAGAAACACACTGGTCGGAAACACAGTGGTCAGACACATACTGGTCAGAAACACACTGGTCACAAACACACTGGTCAGAAACACAGTGGTCAGAAACACAGTGGTCAGAAACACAGTGGTCAGAAACACAGTGGTCAGAAACACAGTGGTCATAAACACAATGGTCAGAAACACACCGGTCAGAAACACAGTGGTCAGAAAAACAATGGTCAAAAACAGAGTGGTCAGAAATACACTGGTCAGAAACACACTGGTCAGAAACACACTGGTCAGAAACACACTGGTCAGAAACACACTTGTCAGAAACACAGTGGACAGAAACACAGTGGCCAGAAACACTGTGGTCAGAAACACACTGGTCAGAAACACAGTGGTCAGAAATACTGTGGTCAGAAACACACTGGTCAGAAACACACCGGTCAGAAACACAGTGGTCGGATGCACACTGGTCAGAAACACGGTGGTCAGAAACACGGTGGTCAGAAACACAGTGGTCAGAAACACAGTGGTCAGAAACACGGCGGTCAGAAACACAGTGGTCAGAAACACACCGGTCAGAAACACACTGGTCAGAAACACACTGGTCAGAAACACAGTTGTCGGAAACACAGTTGTCAGAAACACGGTGGTCAGAAACAAAGTGGTCAGAAACACTGTGTTCAGAAACACAGTGGTCACAAACACATTGGTCAGAAACACAGTGGTCAGAAACAGAGTGGTCAGAAACACAGTGGTCAGAAACACCGTGGTCAGACCCACAGTGGTCAGAAACACAGTGGTCAGAAACACGGTGGTCAGAAACACAGTGGTCAGAAACACTGTGGTCAGAAACACAGTGGTCACAAACACAGTGGTCAGAAACACAGTGGTCAGAAATACAGTGGTCAGAAACACAGTGGTCATAAACACAGTGGTCAGAAACACAGTGGTCAGAAATACAGTGGTCAGAAACACAGTGGTCATAAACACAGTGGTCAGAAACACAGTGGTCAGAAACAGAGTGGTCAGAAACACAGTGGTCAAAAACACCGTGGTCAGACCCACAGTGGTCAGAAACACAGTGGTCAGAAACACAGTGGTCAGAAACACACTGGTCGGAAACGCAGTGGTCAGAAACACAAGGGTCAGATAGACAATGGTCGGAAACACATTGGTCAGAAACACAGTGGTCAGAAACACACAGGTCAGAAACACAGTGGACAGAAACACAGTGGTCAGAAACACGCTGGTCAGAAACACAGTGGTCAGAAACACACTGGTCAGAGAGGCATTGGTTATGAACACAGTGGTCAGAAACACTGTGATCAGAAACAGAGTGGTCGGAAACACAGTGTACAGAAACACAATGGTCAGAAACACAGTGGTCAGAAACACAGTAGTCAGAAACACAGTGGTCAGAAATACAGTGGTCAGAAACACAGTGGTCATAAACACACTGGTCAGAAACACAGTCGTCAGAAACACACTGGTCAGAAACATAGTGGTCATGAACATTGTGGTCAGAAACAAAGTGGTCAGAAACACAGTGGTCAGAAACACAGTGGTCAGAAACACACTGGTCAGAAACACATTGGTCAAAAACACACTGGTCAGAAACACAGTTGTCAGAAACACATTGGTCCGAAACACGGTGGTCACAAGCACAAGGTCAGAAACACAATGGTCAGAAACACAGTATTCAGAAACACACTGGTCAGAAACACACTGGTCAGAAACACAGTGGTCAGAAACACACTGCTCAGAAAAACAGTGGTCAAAAACACACTCGTCAGAAACACACTGGTAAGAAACACACTGGTCAGAAACACACCGGTCAGAAACACACTGGTCAGAGAAACACTGGTCAGAAACACCGTAGTCAGAAACACAGTGGTCAGAAACACAATGGCAAGAAACGCACTGGTCAGAAACACGCTGGTTAGAAACACAGTGGTTAGAAACACAGTGGTCAGAAACGCAGTGCTCAGACACAGTGGTCAGAAACACAGTGGTCAGAAACAGTGGTCAGAAACACACTGGTCAGAAACACACTGGTCAGAAACACATTGGTCAGAAACACACTGGTCAGAAACATACTGGTCAGAAACACAGTGGTCAGAAACACAGTGGTCAGAGACACACGGGTCAGAAACACAGTGGTCATAAACACACTGGTCAGAAACACGCTGGTCAGAAACACACTGGTCAGAAACACACTGGTCAGAAACACAGTGTTCAGAAACACACTGGTCGGAAGCACAGTGGTCAGACACACACTGGTCAGAAACACACTGGTCACAAACACACTGGTCAGAAACACAGTGGTCCAAAACACAGTGGTCAGAAACATAGTGGTCAGAAACACAGTGGTCATAAACACAGTGGTCAGAAACACACTGGTAAGAAACACAGTGGTCAGAAAGACAATGGTCAAAAACAGAGTGGTCAGAAATACTTTGGTCAGAAACACACTGTTCAGAAACACACTGGTCAGAAACACACTGGTCAGAAACACACTTGTCAAAAACACAGTGGTCAGAAACACAGTGGCCAGAAATACTGTAGTCAGAAACACACTGGTCAGAAACACAGTGGTCAGAAACACAGTGGTCAGAAACACACTGGTCAGAAACACACCGGTCAGAAATACAGTGGTCAGATGCACACTGGTCAGAAACACGGTTGTCAGAAAGATGGTGGTCAAAAACACAGTGGTCAGAAACACAGTGGTCAGAAACACGGCGGTCAGAAACACAGTGGTCAGAAACACACCGGTCAGAAACACAGTTGTCAGAAACACGGTGGTCAGAAACACAGTGGTCAGAAACACAGTGGTCAGAAACACAGTGTACAGAAACACAGTCGTCAGAAACACACTGGTCAGAAACACGGTGGTCAGAAACACACTGGTCTGAAATACAGCGGTCAGAAACAGACTGGTGAGAAACACAGTGGTCACAAACAAAGTGGTCAGAAACACAGTGGTCAGAAACACAGTGGTCAGGAACACAGTGGTCAGAAGCACAGTGGTCAGAAATACACTGCTCAGTAACACACTGGTCAGAAACGCAATGGTCAGAAAGACACTGGTCAGAAACACAGTGGTCAGAAACACACTGGTCAGAAAAACACTGGTCAGAAACACACTGGTCAGAAACACAGTGGTCAGAAACACAGTGTTCAAAAACACATTGGTCAGAAACACAGTGGTCAGAAACACATGGCTGAAAAAGAGTGGTTAGAAACACACTGGTCAGAAACACACTGGTCAGAAACACACAGGTCAGAAACACACTGGTCTGAAACACAGTGGTCAGAAACACAGTGGTCAGAAACACACTGCTCAGAAACACAGTGGTCAGAAACACACTGGTCAGAAACACACTGGTCAGAAACACACTGGTGAGAAATACATTGGTCATAAACACACTGGTCAGAAACACAGTGGTCAGAAACACAGTGGTGAGAAACACACTGGTCAGAAACAAACTGCTCAGAAATACACGGGTCAGAAACACAGTGGTCAGAAACACAGTGGTCAGACACACAGTGGTCAGAACACAGTGGTCAGAAAGACAGTGGTCAGAAACGCAGTGGTGATAAACACTCTGGTCAGAGACACTGTGGTCAGAAACACACTGGTCAGAAACACAGTGGTCACAAACAAAGTGGTCAGAAACACAGCGGTCAGAAACACCATGGTCATAAACACACTGGTCAGAAACACAGTTGTCAGAAACACAGTGGTCAGGAACACACTGCTCAGAAACACAGTGGTCAGAAACACACTGCTCAGAAACACACTGGTCAGAAACACACTAGTCATAACCACACTAGTCAGAAAAACACTGGTCAGAAACACAGTGGTCAGAAACACACTGGTCAAAACACAGTGGTCCGAGACACAGTGGTCAGAAAAAGTGGTCAGAAACACGCTGGTCAGAAACACACTGTTCAGAAACACATTGGTCAGAAGCACACTGGTCAGAAACACACTGGTCAGAAACACAGTGGTCAGAAACATAGTGGTTAAAAAAACAGTGGTCAAATACACACTGGTCAGAAACACACCGGTCAGAAACACATTGGTCAAAAACAGTGGTCACAAACACACTGGCCAGAAACACACTGGTCAGAAACAAACTCATCAGAAATACACAGGTCAGAAACACACTGGTCAGAAAAACAGCGGTCAGAAAAACTCTGGTCAGAAACACACTGGTCAGAAAAACAGCGGTCACAAACACACTGGTCAGAAACACACTGGTCTAAAACACAGTGGTCAGAAACACACTGGTCAGAAACACCCTAGTTAAAGACAGAGGGATCAGAAACACACTGGTCAGAAACACACTGGTCAGAAACACACTGGTCAGAAACACACTGGTCATAAACACAGTGGTCCGAAACACCATGGTCCGAAACAGAGTGGTCAGAAACACAGTGATCAGAAACACAGTGGTCAGAATCCCACTGGTCAGAAACACAGTGGTCAGAAACGCCGTGGTCAGAAACACGCTGGTCTGAAACACAGTGGTCAGAAACACACTGGTCAGAAACACATTGGTCATGAACATAGTGGTCAGAAACATAGTGGTCAGCAACACAGTGTACAGAAACACAGTGGTCGGAAACACACTGGTCAGAAACACAGTGGTCAGAAACGCAGTGGTCAGAAACTGAGTGGTCAGAAACACAGTGGGCAGTACACACTGGTCAGAAACACAGTGGTAAGAAACACACTGGTCAGAAACACAGCGGTCACAAACACAGTGGTCAGAAACACAGTAGTCAGAAACACGTTGGTCAGAAACACAGTCGTCAGAAACACAGTGGTCAGAAACACAGTGGTCAGAAACACACTGGTCAGAAACACAATGGTCGGAAACACACTGGTCAGAAACACACTGGTGAGAAACACAGTGGTCAGAAACACAGTGGTCAAAAACACAGTGGCCAGAAACAAAGTTGTCAGAAACACAGTGGTCAGAAACACAGTGGTCATAAACACATTGGTCAGAAACACACTGGTCAGTAACACAGTGGTCAGAAACACAGTGGTCAGATACACAGTGGTCAGAAACGCAGTGGTCAGAAACAAAGTGGTCAGAAACACACTGGTCAGAAACACGGTGGTCAAAAACACAGTGGTCAGAAACACACTGGTCAGAAACACAGTGGTCAGGAACACAATGGTCAGAAACACAGTGGTCAGAAACACAGTGGTCAGGAACACAGTGTTCAGAAACACACTGGTCAGAAACACAGTGGTCAGGAACACAATGGTCAGAAACACAGTGGTCAGAAACACAGTGGTCAGGAACACAGTGTTCAGAAACACACTGGTCAGAAACACAGTGGTCAGGAACACAATGGTCAGAAACACAGTGGTCAGAAACACAGTGGTCAGGAACACAGTGTTCAGAAACACACTGGTCAGAAACACAGTGGTCAGGAACACAATGGTCAGAAACACAGTGGTCAGAAACACAGTGGTCAGGAACACAGTGTTCAGAAACACACTGGTCAGAAACACAGTGGTCAGGAACACAATGGTCAGAAACACAGTGGTCAGAAACACAGTGGTCAGGAACACAGTGTTCAGAAACACACTGGTCAGAAACACAGTGGTCAGGAACACAATGGTCAGAAACACAGTGGTCAGAAACACAGTGGTCAGGAACACAGTGTTCAGAAACACACTGGTCAGAAACACAGTGGTCAGGAACACAATGGTCAGAAACACAGTGGTCAGAAACACAGTGGTCAGGAACACAGTGTTCAGAAACACACTGGTCAGAAACACAGTGGTCAGAAATACACTGGTCAGAAACACAGTGGTCAGAAACACATTGGTCAGAAACACACTGGTCAGAAACACACTGGTCAGAAACACAGTGATCAGAAACACACTGGTCAGAAACACAGTGGTCAGAAACACAGTGGTCAGAAACACAGTGGTCAGAATCACAGTGGTCAGAAAGACAGTGGTCAGAAACACAGTGGTCATAAACACACTGGTCAGAAACACAGTGGTCAGAAACACACTGGTCAGAAACACAGTGGTCATGAACACAGTGGTCAGAAACAAAGTGGTCAGAAACACAGTGGTCAGAAACACACTGGTCAGAAACACAGTGGTCATAAACACACTGGTCAGAAACACAGTGGTCAGAAACACACTGGTCAGAAACACAGTGGTCATGAACACAGTGGTCAGAAACAAAGTGGTCAGAAACACAGTGGTCAGAAACACAATGGTCAGAAACACACTGGTCAGAAACACATTGGTCAGAAACACACTGGTCAGAAACACAGTGGTCAGAAACATACTGGTCAGAAACACAGTGGTCACAAACACACAGTCAGAAGCACAGTAATCAGAAACACAGTCTTCAGAAACACACTGGTCAGAAACACAGTGGTCAAAAACACCGTGGTCAGAAGCACACTGCTCAGAAACATAGTGGTCAGAAACACACTGGTCAGAAACACAGTGGTCAGAAACACACTGGTCAGAAATACACAGGTCAGAGACACACAGGTCAGAAACACACTAGTCAGAAACACAGTGGTCAGAAACACATAGGTAAGAAATGCGCTGGTCAGAAACACACTGGTCAGAAACACAGTGGTCAGAAACACAGTGGTCAGAAATGTAGTGCTCAGAAACACGGTGGTCAGAAACACACTGGTCAGAAACAGTGTTCAGAAACACACTGGCCAGAAACACACTGGTCAGAAACACACTGGTCAGAAACACACTGGTCAGAAACACGTTGGTCAGAAACACACTGGTCAGAAACACACTCGTCAGAAACATACTGGTCAGAAACACACTGGTAAGAAACACACTGGTCAGAAACACGGTGGTCATAAACACACTGGTCAAAAACACGCTGGTCAGAAACACACTGGTCAGAAACACACTGGTCAGAAACACAGTGGTCAGTAACACACTGGTCAGAAACACAGTGGTTAGCCACACACTGGTCAGAAACACACTGGTCACAAACACACTGGTCAGAAACACAGTGGTCAGAAACACAGTTGTCAGAAACATACCAATCAGAAACACAGTGGTCAGAAACACAGTGGTCAGAAACACAGCGGTCAGAAACACAGTGGTGAGAAACACAGTGGTAGGACAAAGAGTGGTAAAAAACACAGTGGTTGCAAACGCAATGGTCAGAAACACAGTGGTGAGAAAGACAGTGGTTAGAAACACAGTGGTCAGAAACCTACTGGTCAAAAACACAGTAGTGAGAAACTCAGTGGTCATGAACACACTGGTCAGAAACACAGTGGTTAGAAACACATTGGTCATGAACACAGTGGTCAGAAACACATTGGTCAGAAACACAGTGGTCAGAAACACAGTGTACAGAAACACACTGGTCATAAATGCACTGCTCAGTAACACACTGGTCAGAAACGCAGTGGTCAGAAAGACACTGGTCAGAAACACAGTGGTCAGAAACACACTGGTCAGAAAAAAACTGGTCAGAAACACAGTGGTCAGAAACACAGTGGTCAGAAACACGGTGTTCAGAAACACATTGGTCAGAAACACAGTGGTCAGAAAAACAGTGGTCAGAAACAGTGGTCAGGAACACACTGGTCAGAAACACACTGGTCAGAAACACACAGGTCAGAAACACACTGGTCAGAAACACACTGGTCAGAAACACACTGGTTTGAAGCACAGTGGTCAGAAACACAGTGGTCAGAAACACAGTGGTCAGAAACACACTGCTCAGAAACACGGTGGTCAGAAACACACTGGTCAGAAACACACTGGTCAGAAACACACTGGTCAGAAACACACTGGTCAGAAACACACTCGTCAGAAACAAAATGGTCTGAAATACACTGGTCAGAAACACAGTGGTCAGAAACACAGTGGTCAGAAACACAGTGGCCAGAAACACAGTGGTCAGAAACACAGTGGTCAGAAACACAGTGGTCAGAAACACACTGGTCAGAAACACACTGGTCAGAAACACACTGGTCAGAAACACACTGGTCAGAAACACACTCGTCAGAAACAAAATGGTCTGAAATACACTGGTCAGAAACACAGTGGTCAGAAACACAATGGTCAGACACACGGTGGTCAGAAAGACAGTGGTCAGAAAGACAGGGGCCAGAAACACGGTGGTCAGAAACACAGTGGTCAGAAACACAGTAGTCAGAAACACACTGGTCAGAAACACAGTGGTCATGAACACAGTGGTCAGAAACAAAGTGGTCGGAAACACAGTGGTCAGAAACACTGAGGTCAGAAACACACTGGTCAGAAACACATTGGTCAGAAACACACTGGTCAGAAACAAAGTGGTCAGAAAAACACTAGTCAGAAACACGGTGGTCACAAACACACAGTCAGAAACACAGTGGTCAGAAACACAGTCTTCAGAAACACACTGGTCAGAAACACAGTGGTCAAAAAACACACTGGTCAGAAACACACTGCTCATACACACAGTGGTCAGATACACACTGGTCAGAAACACAGTGGTCAGAAACACACTGGTGAGAAACACACTGGTCAGAAACACACTGGTCAGAGACACAGTGGTCAGAAACAGTGGTCAGAAACACACTAGTCAGAAACACAGTGGTCAGAAACAGTGGTCAGAAACACACTGGTCAGAAACACACTGGTCAGAGACACAGTGGTCAGAAACAGTGGTCAGAAACACACTAGTCAGAAACACAGTGGTCAGAAACAGTGGTCAGAAACACACTGGTCAGAAATACACTGGTCAGCAACACACTGGTCAGAAATACACTGGTCAGAAACACATTGGTCGGAAACACACTGGTCAGAAACACACTGGTCAGGGACACACTGATCAGAAACACAGTGGTCATAAACACACTGGTCAGAAACACATTTTTCAGACACACAATGGTGAGAAACACACTGGTCACAAACACACTGGTCAGAAACACAGTGGTCAGAAACACAGTGGTCAGAAACACAGTGGTCAGAAACACAGTGGTCATAAACACACTGTGCATAAACACTCTGGTCAGAAAAACACTGGTCAGAAACACAGTGGTCAGAAACACACCAATCAGAAACACAGTGGTCACAAACACAGTGGTCAGAAACACAGCGGTCAGAAACACAGTGGTGAGAACCACAATGGTCGGAAACACAGTGGTCAAAAACACAGTGGTCGGAAATGCAATTGTCAGAAAGACAGTGGTGTGAAAGACAGTGGTCAGAAACACAGTGGTCAGAAACACACTGGTCAGAAACCTACTGGTCAAAAATACATTAGTTAGAAACACAGAGGTCATAAACACACTGGTCAGAAACACAGTGGTCAGGAACACATCGGTCATGAACACAGTAGTCACAAACACATTGGTCAGAAACACAGTGGTCAGAAAACACAGTGGTCATAGATACACTGCTCTATAACACACTGGTCAGAAACGCAGTGGTCAGAAAGACACTGGTCAGAAACACAGTGGTCAGAAACACACTGGTCAGAAAAACACTGGTCAGAAACACACTTGTCAGAAACAAAGTGGTCAGAAACATAGTGGTCAGAAACAGTGGTCAGAAACACGCTGGTCAGAAACACACTGGTCAGAAACACACAGGTCAGAAACACACTGGTCATAAACACACTGGTCAGAAACGCACTGGTTTGAAACACAGTGGTCAGAAACACATTGCTCAGAAACGCAGTGGTCAGAAAAACACTGGTTAGAAACACTCTGGTCAGAAACACACTGGTCAGAAATACACTGGTCATAAACACACTGGTCAGAAACACATTGGACAGAAACACGGTGGTGACAAACACACTGGTCAGAAACAAACTGGTCAGAAATACACTGGTCAGAAACAGAGTGGTCAGAAACACAGTGGTCAGACACACAGTGATCAGAAACACAGTTGTCAGAAAGACAGTGGTAAGAAACACGGTGGTCAGAAACACAGTGGTCAGAAACAGAGTGGTCAAAAACACAGTTGTCAGAAACACAGTGGTCAGAAACACGCTGGTCAGAAACACACTGGTCAGAAACACGCTGGTCAGGAACACACTGGTCAGAAACACATTGGTCATGACAACAGTGGTCAGAAACACAGTGGTCAGGAACACAGTGGTCATAAACACAGTGGTCAGAAACATCGTGGTCAGAAATACACTGGTTAGAAACACAGTGGTCAGAAACACCCTGGTCAGAGACACAGTGGTCAGAAACACACTGGTCAGAAACACAGTGGTCACAAACACAGTGGTCAGAAACACAGCGGTCAGAAACACACTGGTCAGAAACACCGTGGTCATAACCACACTGGTCAGAAACACTATTCTCAGAAACACAGTGGTCAGCAACACTGTGCTCAGAAAACAGTGGTCAGAAACACACTGCTCAGATACACACTGGTCAGAAACACACTGGTCAGAACCACACTAGTTAGGAACACAGTGGTCAGAAACACAGTGGTCAAAAACACACTGGTCAGAAACACAGTGGTCAGAAACACAGTGGTCAGAAACAGTGGTCAGAAACACACTGTGTTGGAATGATGCTCCTCACCATGGCAGGAGTGACTCCAAAAAGGAGCACCAAAAAGACAAGCCTTAGTGGCTTAGTGGTTAATGGTGTCCACCTCTAGAGGCAGGGGCCCGGGTTCAAGTCCCACAAGATGAAATTCTGCCCTGCCTCAAGGGAGGTGGAAAATAGATGCCAGGAAGCTAGCTCAACCTCTAGAGTTCCTCTTTAAGTTTCTAGAAGGCCAGGTGAGGGTCCAGGAAGGTGGCACACCTTCTAGAAGGGGTGACTTGTCCTACAAGGCATCTAGAGGAGTCTTGGTCTTCTGGACACCTTCCCTCCTACTAGAAGCAAGCTGAGGAATCTAGGAAGGGGCAGAAGCTTCTAGAGGAGGGAAGGGATGCCTTCCTAGGTGGGAAAAGGACAGCCTACCAAGGAGCACTCTAGAAGCCATAGAATATGTTAGGAAGCTCCAAATCTGGCATGCTTTGGTGTTCTGGAGAGCTTAGATCAGTGGCTATAAACTTCTACTGCTTGTGAGCCTTGATAAAGTGTTTATTCCCATCCAATTGAGGCCAAAACTATTGCCTCACTTTCTGACCAGGTTTTGCCATCCTTGGAACCAGTTGCCTCCACAGTTTCAGTCTCTCCAAAAACAGTTGGTGGTGTGAAACGGCCACTGCTAGGGACCCTCCTGGGTGCACACTCACCCTCAGGCCAACAAAGGGTTATGGGCCCACGCCTCTAAGGGGTTCAAAGCCAGCTTGATTTTACGCTCTCAACAGCAAGACATGGCAACTAGCGAGCAAGACAGCAGCCGCGCTGTCCTTAAGTTTGATGGGACAGGCTTTGCCTTGTGGAGGTGGCAGTTTGAGGTCTTCCTGGACGACAAGGGACTGCTTGATCTCGTAATAGGTGATGAGACTGCTCCACCGGAGACTGCAACGGCTGAGGTGAAGGAGGCATACAAGAAGCGCAACAAGAAGGCATTGGCACTCCTTGTGTCCGGTTTATGCCCACCACAACTTGGGCACATCCAAGGATGCACCCTGGCCGCGGACGCATGGTCAAAACTCTGCTCCATCTACCAGCCAAGCAACCTTGCCAATCACCTCTTCATCTTCAAACGGCTCGTCACCCTCCGAGCCAACGAAGGCGACAACATCATGGAGATCATGCAGCAGATTGAGTCCCTCGCAGCGGAGTGCGTGGCCACAGGTTTGGAGGTCGACTCTCAGTTGCAAGCTATGATCCTCCTTCTGGCCTTGCCAGACAGTTGGAGTCCCATGATCACAGTCCTTGGTGGCTGACCTTCCGACGAGCTGAAGTACCCGAAGGTTGCTGAGTACGTGCGCAATGAGTGGATGCGACGTGGCGGTCGAGAGAGTGCAGCGGCATCAAGTTCAGCTTACACGGTTCATCCTTAAAGTGGAGGCCGAGGGAACAAGTGGAAGGGTGCCAAACAGGGCACTAAGAAGGGTGACAAGAAGGGGGAGTGCGTCAACTGTGGCAAGGAGGGCCACTACGCGCGCAACTGACCCAAGAAGAAAACAGATCGTTCGCAGCGGGGCGAGAAGAAAGATGAGTACGCCCTTATGGCGTACAACTCCACCAACTTGAAGGATCCGGGAGTTGCCGTCATCGACTCCGGATCAGGCCGCCACACGCAATGCAACAGGGCGGCATTTGTCACCTACGCCGCCTTGGAGAGACGCATGACGGTGGCCAATGGAAAAACAGAGGTGGCCGCCGGTGAGGGTAACGTCCGCATTGAGTCAATTATGGATGGAAAACCTGTCACGAGCACAATCTACGATGTGCTGCATATGCCTTACTTTGGGGCAAACCTGCTCTTCGTCAGCCGCCTTACCGACAAGGGACTTGAGGTGCTCTTCACAAAGAAGGAGGCCGTCATCCGCAAAGAGGGCAAAGGTGAGGTGATTGTGCGTGCCAAGAGGGAGGACTACTTGTACCTGCTACGCGCAAAGATCCTCATCAGCCGGGTGGGGTCCAACGCCGCCAATCTTGCAACGAAGGATGGAGGAGACCTGGACCTATGGCACCGCCGACTTTGCCACATTTCTCCATCGACCGTGAAGGTGATGGCTAAGAGGGAAGTGGTACGAGGTCTCCAAATCAGCGGCCTTGATGGAACCAAGGAGACCGTGTGTGAGCCATGCATCATTGGAAAATCAACTCGGCAGCCGTTTGTCGCCAAGGGGACGCGTGCATCGGCAAAACTGGCCGTGGTACACACAGATGTGTATGGACCGCTTGAGAGCTCCATTGGCGGAGCTCGCTACTTCCTCACCTTCATCGATGACCACAGCCGGAAACTCTACCTCTACCCAATGAAGCGGAAGAGTGAGGTCCTTACGTGCATGCAAGAGTTTGTGGCTGATGTGGAGCGGCAAACAGAGTTGAAGGTGAAGGCGTTCCGGAGTGACAACAGCGGTGAATATGCGGGGTGCCTTGGGTGGATGAAAAGCAAGGGGATTGAGTGGCAGAAAACAACTCCACACTCCCCACAACAGAATGGCGTCGCAGAGAGAGCGAATCGCACAATCCTTAACATGGTGCGATCCATGTTGAGCGACGCTCGCCTTACACAACGGTATTGGGCGGAGGCAGCAAGGACAGCAGCGTACATCATGAATCTCATGCCGACCAAGCCGCTGAAGGACAAGGAGAGCAATACGTGGAAGATGCCACAAGAAGTGTGGAGCGGGAGGAAGCCGGCAGTGGGTCACCTCCGCACGTTTGGTTGTGTTGCACATGCAATGGTGCAGGCACGTGAGGGACGGAGCAAGCTGGACCCGCGTACCCGTCAGTGTATTTTCCTTGGATATGAGAGTGGAAGTAAGGCGTATCGGCTCTTTGACCCAAGGAGGCAGGTCTCTCCAAGAGGGGGGAGTGGATGCCACTCCTTGAGGGGGAGACGCCGGAGGACGTGAATGAGGGTGATGTCCTCGCAGCAGCACCAGCCGGAGATGATCGCCCGAGGGATGGGCGAACAGCACAATTTGTTCCGACCAGTTCAGATGAGGAACCGGAAGCACCGGAGATGGACGTGGAGGCGGGGAGTCGACCGATGTCTCCAAGGTCTCCAAGAGAGGAGGAGCAGGCGCTTGGAGAGGATGGCACCGAAAGGGGACAGCAACAAGAACAACCGCCTCAACAGCCCCGTACGAGCAGCCGTGTGCAAAGAAGGACAAAAAGATACGATGCCGACAAGGGCATTTGGACTGGGTTCGCGCAAGAGGAGCTTCAAGGAGGCACTGCACAAGAATGATGGGGCTGAGTGGGAGGGAGCGGTAAAATGTAAGCTCGCCTCCCATGAGGAGAAAGTCTCCTCAGTTATAGGTTGAGTATGGAGGACTGCCATGGGCGACGCGCAAGGGGGAGATTGTTGGAATGATGCTCCTCACCATGGCAGGAGTGACTCCAAAAAGGAACACCAAAAAGACAAGCCTTAGTGGCTTAGTGGTTAATGGTGTCCACCTCTAGAGGCAGGGGCCCAGGTTCAAGTCCCACAAGATAAAATTCTGCCCTGCCTCAAGGGAGGTGGAAAATAGATGCCAGGAAGCTAGCTCAACCTCTAGAGTTCCTCTTTAAGTTTCTAGAAGGCCAGGTGAGGGTCCAGGAAGGTGGCACANAGAAGCAAGCTGAGGAATCTAGGAAGGGGCAGAAGCTTCTAGAGGAGGGAAGGGATGCCTTCCTAGGTGGGAAAAGGACAGCCTACCAAGGAGCACTCTAGAAGCCATAGAATATGCTAGGAAGCTCCAAATCTGGCATGCTTTGGTGTTCTGGAAAGCTTAGATCAGTGGCTATAAAATGCCACTGCTTGTGAGCCTTGATAAAGTGTTAATTCCCATTGAACTGAGGCCAAAACTATTGCCTCACTTTCTGACCAGATTTTGCCATCCTTGGAACCAGTTGCCTCTACAGTTTCAGTCTCTCCAAAAACAGTTGGTGGTGTGAAACGGCCAGTGCTAGGGACCCTCCAGGGTGCACACTCACACTCAGGCCAACACACTGGTCAGAAACACAATGGTCAGAAACACACTGGTCAGAAACACACTGGTCTGAAACACAGTGGTCAGAAACACGGTGGTCAGAAACACACTGGTCAGAAACACATTGCTCAGAAACACAGTGGTCAGAAACACACTGGTCAGAAACACACTGGTCAGAAACACACTGGTCAGAAATACACTGGTCATAAACACACTGGTCAGAAACACAATGGTCAGAAACACGGTGGTCAGAAACACACTGGTCAGAAACAAATTGGTCAGAAATACACTGGTCAGAAACACAATGGTCAGAAACACAGTGGTCAGACACACAGTGGTCAGAAACACAGTGGTCACAAAGACAGTGGTCAGAAACACAGTGGTCAGAAACACAGTTGTCAGAAACACACTGGTCAGAAACACACTGGTCAGAAACACATTGGTCATGAAAACAGTGGTCAGAAACACACAGGTCAAGAACACGGTGGTCAGAAACACAGTGGTCAGAAGCACTGTGGTCAGAAACACACTGGTCAGAAACACAGTGGTCAGAAACAACCTGGTCAGAGACACAGTGATTATAAACACACTGGTCAGAAACAGAGTGGTCAGAAACACAGTGGTCAGAAGCACACTGGTCAGAAACACGCTGGTCAGAAACACACTGGTCAGAAACACACTGGTCAGAAACACGCTGGTCAGAAACACAGTGGTCAGAAACACAGTGGTCAGAAATATAGTGGTCAGATACACACTGGTCAGAAACACACTGGTCAGAAACACATTGGTCAAAAACAGTGGTCACAAACAAACCGGCCAGAAACACACTGGTCAGAAACACACTCATCAGAAACACACAGGTCAGAAACACACTGGTCACAAAAACAGCGGTCAGAAAAACTCTGGTCAGAAACACTCTGGTCAGAAAAACAGCGGTCACAAACAAACTGGTCAGAAACACACTGGTCACAAACACAGTGGTCAGAAACACAGTGGTCAGAAACACCCTGGTCAGAAACACAGTGGTCAGAAACACGCTGGTCAGAAACACACTGGTCACAAACACAGTGGTCAGAAACACGGTGGTCAGAAACACACTGGTCAGAAACACAGTGGTCAGAAACACCCTGGTCAGAAACACAGTGGTCAGAAACACGCTGGTCAGAAACACACTGGTCACAAACACAGTGGTCAGAAACACGGTGGTCAGAAACACACTGGTCAGAAACACACTGGTCAGAAACACACTGGTCAGAAACACACTGGTCATAAACACAGTGGTCCGAAACACCGTGGTTAGAAACAGAGTGGTCAGGAACACAGTGGTCAGAGTCACAGTGGTCAGACACGCACTGGTCAGACACACAGTGGTCAGAAACGGAGTGGTCAGAAACACGCTGGTCAGAAACACAGTGGTCAGAAACACACTGGTCAGAAACACATTGGTCATGAACACAGTGGTCAGAAACACGGTGGTCAGAAACACAGTGTACAGAAACACAGTGGTCGGAAACACACTGGTCAGAAACACAGTGGTCAGAAACACACTGGTCAGAAACGCAGTTGTCATAAACTGACTGGTCAGAAACACGGTGGGCAGAAACACACTGGTCAGGAACACAGTGGTAAGAAACACACTGGTCAGAAACACAGCGGTCACAAACACAGTGGTCAGAAACACAGTAGTCAGAGACGCATTGGTCAGAAACACAGTGGTGAGAAACACAGTGGTCAGAAACACAGTGGTCAGAAACACACTGGTCAGAAACACAATGGTCGGAAACACACTGGTCAGAAACACACTGGTCAGAAACACAGTGGTAAGAAACACACTGGTCAGAAACACACTGGTCAGAAACACACTGCTCGGAAATACACTGGTCATAAACACACTGGTCAGAAACACATTGGTCAGAAACACGGTGGTTAGAAACACACTGGTCAGAAAAACACTAGTCAGAAACACACTGGTTTGAAACACAGTGGTCTGAAACACAGTGGTCAGAAACACACTGTTCAGAAACACAGTGGTAAGAAACACACTGGTCAGAAACACAGTGGTCAGAAACACAGTGGTCAGAAACACACTGGTCAGAAACACACTGGTCAGAAACACACTGCTCAGAAATACACTGATCAGAAACACAGTGGTCAGAAACACAGTGGTCAGACACACAGTGGTCAGAAACACTGTGGTCAGAAAGACAGTGGTCAGAAACACGGTGGTCAGAAAAACACTGGTCAGAAACACACTGGTCAGAAACACACTGGTCAGAAACACACTGGTCAGAAACACACTGGCCAGAAACACATTGGTCATGAAAACAGTGGTCAAAACACAGTGGTCAGGAACACAGTGGTCAGAAACACAGTGGTCAGAAACACCGTGGTCAGAAACACACTGGTCAGAAACACAGTGGTCAGAAACACCCTGGTCAGAGACACAATGGTCAGAAACACCCTGGTCAGAAACACAGTGGTCACAAACACAGTGGTCAGAAACACAACGGTCAGAAACACCGTGGTCATAAACACACTGGTCAGAAATACAGTTCTCAGAAACACAGTGGTCAGCAACACACTGCTCAGAAACACAGCGGTTAGAAACACACTGCTCATAAACACAGAGGTCATAAACACACTGGTCACAACCACACTAGTCAGAAACACAGTGGTAAGAAACACAGTTGTCAGAAACACACAGGTCAGAAACACAGTGGTCAGAAACACAGTGGTCAGAAACAGTTGTCAGAAACACACTGGTCAGAAACAAAATGGTCAGAAACACACTGGTCAGAAACACACTGGTCAGAAACACAGTGGTCAGAAACACGGTGGTCAGAAACACACTGGTCAGAAACAAACTGGTCAGAAATACACTGGTCAGAAACACAGTGGTCAGAAACGCAGTGGTCAGACACACAGTGGTCACAAACACAGTGGTCAGAAAGATTGTGGTCGGAAACACAGTGGTCAGAAGCACAGTTGTCAGAAACACACTGATCAGACACACACTGGTCAGAAACACATTGGTCATGAAAACAGTGGTCAGAAACACAGTGGTCAGGAACACGGTGGTCAGAAACACAGTGGTCAGAAACACCGTGGTCAGAAACACACTGGTCAGAAACACAGTGGTCAGAAACACAGTGGTCAGAAACACA
>SZWC01004641.1:52495-67950 GCA_023375785.1 Penium margaritaceum
TGGTCAGAAACACAGTGGTCAGAAACACAGTGGTCAGAAACACAGTGGTCAGAAACTCACTGGTCAGAAACACAGTGGTCACAAATAGGGCGGTCAGAAACGCAGTGGTCAGAAACACAGTGGTGAGAAACACAGTGGTCCGAAACACAGTGCTCAGAAACACAGTGGTCAGAAACACAGTGTTCAGAAACACAGTGGTCAGAAACACACTGGTCATAAACACAGTGGTCAGAAACACACTGGTCAGAAACACAGTGGTTAGTAACACACTGGTCAGAAACATAGTGGTCCGAAACACACTGGTGAGAAACACTCTGGTCAGAAACACTCTGGTCAGAAAGACAGTGGTCATAAACACTCTGGTCAGAAACACACTGGTCAGAAAGACAGTGGTCAGACATACACTGGCCAGAAACACAGTGGTCAGAAACACAGTGGTCAGGAACACAGTGGTCAGAAACACAGTGGTTAAAAACACACTGGTCCCAACACACTGGTCAGAAACACACTGGTCAGAAACACATTGGTCAAAAACAGTGGTCACAAACACACTGGCCATGAACACACTGGTCAGAAACACACTCATCAGAAACACACAGGTCAGAAACACACAGGTCAGAAAAACAGCGGTCAGAGAAACTCTGGTCAGAAACACACAGGACAGAAAAACAGCGGTTACAAACACACTGGTCAGAAACACACTGGTCAGAAACACAGTGGTGAGAAACACGGTGGTCAGAAACACAGTGGTCGGAAACACAATGGTCAGAAACACACAAGTCGGAAACACAGTGGTCAGAAACACAGTGGTCATAAACACAGTGGCCAGAAACACAGTGGTCAGAAACACAGTGGTCAGAAACAGACTGGTCAGAAACACACTGGTCAGAAACAAACTGGTCAGAAACACAATGGTCGGAAACACACTGGTCAGAAACACACTGGTGAGAAACACCGTGGTCAGAAGCACAGTGGTCATAAACACAGTGGCCAGAAACACAGTGGTCACAAACACAGTGGTCAGAAACACAGTGGTCAGAGACACAGTGGTCAGAAACACACTGGTCAGAAACACAGTGGTCAGAAACACAGTGGCCAGAAACACAGTGGTCACAAACACAGTGGTCAGAAACACAGTGGTCAGAGACACAGTGGTCAGAAACACACTGGTCAGAAACACAGTGGTCAGAAACACAGTGGTCCGAAACACAGTGGTCAGAAACACACTGGTCAGAGGCACAGTGGTCAGCATTACAGTGGTCAGAAACACACTGGTCAGAAACACACTGGTCGGAAACATAGTGGTCAGAAACACAGTGATCAGAAACAGAGTGGTCAGAAACACACCGGTCAGAAACACAATGGTCAGAAACACACTGGTCAGAAACACACTGGTCAGAAACACAGTGGTCAGAAACACAGTGGTCATAAACACAGTGGCCAGAAACACAGTGGTCATAAACACAGTGGTTGGAAACACACGGGTCAGAAACACAGCGGTCACAAATACAGCGGTCAGAAACACAGTGGTCAGAAACACAGTGGTCAGAAACACAGTGGTCAGATACACAGTGGTCAGAAACACATTGTCAGAAACACAATGGTCAGAAACACAGTGGTCAGAAACACAGTGGTCACAAACACAGTGGTCAGAAACACAGTAGTCAGAAACACATTGGTCAGAAACACAGTGGTCAGAAACACAGTGGTCAGAAACACAGTGGTCACAAACACAGTGGTCAGAAACACAGTAGTCAGAAACACATTGGTCAGAAACACAGTGGTCAGAAACACAGTGGTCAGAAACAGAGTGGTCATAAACACACTGGTCAGAAACACAATGTCGGAAACACACTGGTCAGAAACGCACTGGTCAGAAACACAGTGGTCAGAAACACAGTGGTCATAAAAACAGTGGCCAGAAACACAGTGGTCAGAAACACAGTGGTCAGAAACACAGTGGTCAGAAACACACTGGTCAGGAACACACTGGTCAGAAACACAGTGGTCAGACACACACTGGTCAGAAACACAGTGGTCAGAAACACAGTGGTCATAAACACAATGGTCGAAATCACTGTGGTCAGAAACAAAGTGGTCAGAAACACACTGGTCAGAAACAGAGTGGTCAGAAATACACGGTCATACACACAGTGGTCAGAAATACACTGGTCAGAAACACAGTGGTCAGAAACACACTCGCCAGACACACTCTGGTCAGAAACACACTGGTCAGAAACACACTGGTCAGAAACATCGTGGTCAGAAATACACTGGTCAGAAACACAGTGGTCAGAAACACAGTGGTCAGAAACACACTGGTCAGAAACACAGAGGTTAGAAACACACTAGTCAGAAACACAGTGGTCAGAAACACAGTGGTCAGAAACACAGTGGTCAGAAACACAATGGTCAAAAACACAGTGGTCAGAAACACACTGGTCTGAAACATAGTGGTCAGAAACACACTGATCAGAAACACTCTGGTCAGGTACACTCTGGTCAGGTACACTCTGGTCAGAAACACACTGGTCAGAAAGACAGTGGTCAGACATACACTGGTCAGAAACACAGTGGTCAGAAACACAGTGGTCAGAAACACAGTGGTCAGAAACACAGTGGTTAAAAACACACTGGTCCCAACACACTGGTCAGAAACACATTGGTCAAAAACAGTGGTCACAAACACACTGGCCGTAAAGACACTGGTCAAAAACACACTCATCAGAAACACACAGGTCAGAAACACACAGGTCAGAAAAACAGCAGTCAGAAAATCTCTGGTCAGAAACACACAGGTCAGAAAAACAGCGGTCACAAACACACTGGTCAGAAACACACTGGTCAGAAACACAGATGTGAGAAACACGGTGGTCAGAAACACAGTGGTTGGAAACACAGTGGTCAGAAACACACTGCTTGGAAACACAATGGTCAGAAACACAGTGGTCATAAACACAGTGGCCAGTAACACAGTGGTCAGAAACACAGTGGTCAGAAACACAGTGGTCAGAAACAAAGTGGCCAGAAACACACTGGTCAGAAACACAATGGTCGGAAACACACTGGTCAGAAACACACTGGTGAGAAACACAGTGGTCAGAAACACAGTGGTAAAAAACACAGTGGCCAGAAACACAGTGGTCAGAAACACAGTGGTCAGAAACACAGTGGTCAGAAACACAGTGGTCAGAAACACACTGCTCAGAAACACAGTGGTCAGAAACACAGTGGCCAGAAACACAGTGGTCAGAAACACAGTGGTCAGAAACACAGTGGTCAGAAACACAGTGGTCAGAAACACACTGCTCAGAAACACAGTGGTCAGAAACACAGTGGTCCGAAACACAGTGGTCAGAAACACACTGGTCAGAGGCACAGTGGTCAGCATTACAGTGGTCAGAAACACACTGGTCAGAAACACACTGGTCGGAAACACAGTGGTCACAAACACACTGGTCAGAGGCACAGTGGTCAGCATTACAGTGGTCAGAAACACAGTGGTCCGAAACACAGTGGTCAGAAACACACTGGTCAGAGGCACAGTGGTCAGCATTACAGTGGTCAGAAACACACTGGTCAGAAACACACTGGTCGGAAACACAGTGGTCAGAAACACAATGGTCGGAAACACAGTGGTCAGAAACACATTGGTCAGATACACAATGGTTAAAACCACAGTGGTCAGAAACTGTGGTCAGAAACACAGTGGTCAGAAACACAGTGGTCAGATACACGGTGGTCAGAAACACACTGGTCAGAAACACAATGGTCAGAAACACAGTGGTCAGAAACTCAGTGGTCACAAACACAGTGGTCAGAAACACAGTAGTCAGAAACACATTGGTCAGAAACACAGTGGTCTGAAACACAGTGGTCAGAAACAGAGTGGTCAGAAACACACTGGTCAGAAACACAATGGTCGGAAACACACTGGTCAGAAAGACACTGGTCAGAAACACAGTGGTCAGAAACACAGTGGTCATAAACACAGTGGCCAGAAACACAGTGGTCAGAAACACAGTGGTCAGAAACACAGTGGTCAGAGACATAGTGGTCGGAAACACAACGGTCAGAAACTTAGTGGTCAGACACACACTGGTCAGAAACACAATGGTCCGAAACACACTGGTCAGAAAGACACTGGTCAGAAACACAGTGGTCAGAAACACAGTGGTCAGAAACACAGTGGTCATAAACACAGTGGTCGGAAACACAGTGGTCAGAAACAAAGTGGTCAGAAACACACTGGTCAGAAACACAGTGGTCAGAAACACAGGGTCATACACACAGTGGTCAGAAACACACTGGTCAGAAACACAGTGGTCAGAAACACACTGGTCACAAACACACTGGTCAGAAACACACTGGTCGGAAACACAGTGGTCAGAAACACAATGGCCGGAAACACACTGGTCAGAAACACACTGGTCGGAAACACAGTGGTCAGAAACACAATGGCCGGAAACACACTGGTCAGAAACACACTGGTCGGAAACACAGTGGTCAGAAACACAATGGCCGGAAACACACTGGTCAGAAACACACTGGTCGGAAACACAGTGGTCAGAAACACAATGGCCGGAAACACACTGGTCAGAAACACACTGGTCGGAAACACAGTGGTCAGAAACACAATGGCCGGAAACACACTGGTCAGAAACACACTGGTCGGAAACACAGTGGTCAGAAACACAATGGCCGGAAACACACTGGTCAGAAACACACTGGTCGGAAACACAGTGGTCAGAAACACAATGGCCGGAAACACACTGGTCAGAAACACACTGGTCGGAAACACAGTGGTCAGAAACACAATGGCCGGAAACACACTGGTCAGAAACACACTGGTCGGAAACACAGTGGTCAGAAACACAATGGCCGGAAACACACTGGTCAGAAACACACTGGTCGGAAACACAGTGGTCAGAAACACAATGGCCGGAAACACACTGGTCAGAAACACACTGGTCGGAAACACAGTGGTCAGAAACACAATGGCCGGAAACACACTGGTCAGAAACACACTGGTCGGAAACACAGTGGTCAGAAACACAATGGCCGGAAACACACTGGTCAGAAACACACTGGTCGGAAACACAGTGGTCAGAAACACAATGGCCGGAAACACACTGGTCAGAAACACACTGGTCGGAAACACAGTGGTCAGAAACACAATGGCCGGAAACACACTGGTCAGAAACACACTGGTCGGAAACACAGTGGTCAGAAACACAATGGCCGGAAACACACTGGTCAGAAACACACTGGTCGGAAACACAGTGGTCAGAAACACAATGGCCGGAAACACACTGGTCAGAAACACACTGGTCGGAAACACAGTGGTCAGAAACACAATGGCCGGAAACACACTGGTCAGAAACACACTGGTCGGAAACACAGTGGTCAGAAACACAATGGTCAGAAACACACTGGTCAGAAACACAGTGGTCAGAAACACACTGGTCAGAAACACACTGGTCAGAAACACAGTGGTCAGAAACACAGTGGTCAGAAACAGAGTGGTCAGAAACACACTGGTCAGAAACACAATGGCCGGAAACACACTGGTCAGAAACACACTGGTCAGAAACACAGTGGTCAGAAACACAGTGGTCATAAACTCAGTGGCCAGAAGCACAGTGGTCAGAAACACAGTGGTCAGAAACACAGTGGTCAGAAACACACTGGTCGGAAACACAGTGGTCAGAAACACATTGGTCAGATACACAATGGTAAAAACCACAGTGGTCAGAAATAGTGGTCAGAAACACAGTGGTCAGAAACACAGTGGTCAGATACACGGTGGTCAGAAACACACTTGTCAGAAACACAATGGTCAGAAACACAGTGGTCAGAAACACATTGGTCACAAACACAGTGGTTAGAAACACAGTAGTCCGAAACACATTGGTTTAAAACACAGTGGTCAGAAACACAGTGGTCAGAAACAGAGTGGTCAGAAACACACTGGTCAGAAACACAATGGTCGGAAACACACTGGTCAGAAACGCACTGGTCAGAAACACAGTGGTCAGAAACACAGTGGTCATAAACACAGTGGCCAGAAACACAGTGGTCAGAAACATAGTGGTCAGAAACACAGTGGTCAGAAACACAGTGGTCAGAAACACACTGGTCAGAAACAGGGTGGTCAGAGACACACTGGTCAGAAACACAGTGGTCAGAAACACAGTGGTCATAAACACAGTGGTCGGAATCACAGTGGTCGGAAAAAAAGTGGTCAGAAACACACTGGTCAGAAACACAGTGGTCAGAAACACAGGGTCATACACACAGTGCTCAGAAACACAGTGGTCAGAAACAAACTGGTTAGAAACACACTGGTCAGAAACACACTGGTCAGAAACACACTGGTCAGAAACACGGTGGTCAGAAACACAGTGGCCATAAACACACCGGTCAGAAACACAGTGGTCAGAAATACACTTGTCAGAAACACAGTGGTCAGAAACACAGTGGTCAGAAACACACTGGTCAGAAACACAGTGGTCAGAAAAGCACTGGTCAGAAACACAGTGGTCAGAATCACAGCTGTCAGAAACACAGTGGTCAGAAACACAATGGTCAGAAACACAGTGGTCAGAAACACACTGGTCAGAAACATAGTGGTCAGAAACACACTGATCAGAAACACTCTGGTCAGAAACACACTGGCCAG
Organism: Penium margaritaceum; assembly: GCA_023375785.1. Taxonomy (NCBI): domain Eukaryota; kingdom Viridiplantae; phylum Streptophyta; class Zygnematophyceae; order Desmidiales; family Peniaceae; genus Penium; species Penium margaritaceum. The sequence goes on from SZWC01004641.1 coordinate 59,178, forward strand.
AAACACACTGGTCAGAAACAAAGTGGTCAGAAACACACAGGTCAGAAACACACTGGTAAGAAACACACAGGTCAGAAACACAATGGTCAGAAACACGGTAATCAGAAACAAAGTGGTCAGAAACACAGTGGTCAGAAACACAGTGGTCAGAAACGCAGTGGTCAGAAACACAGTGGCCAGAAACACGGTGGTCAGATTCACATTGGTCAGAAACACAGTGGTCAGGAACACACTTGTCAGAAACACAGTGGTCAGAAACACAATGTTCAGAAACACACTGGTCAGAAACACACTGGTCAGAAATACAGTGGCCAGAAACACAGTGGTCAGAAACACAGAGTTCAGTAATACACTGGTCAGAAACACGGTGGTCATAAACCCAGTGGTCAGAAACACGGTGGTCAGAAACACACTGGTCAGAAACACACTGGTCAAAAACACACTGGTCAGAAACGCAGTGGTCTGAAACACAGTGGTCAGAAACACACTGGTCCAAACCACAGTGGCCAGAAACACACTGCTCAGAAACAAAATGTTCAGAAACACCCTGGTCAGAAAGACAGTGGTCAGAAACACACTGGTCAGGAACACGATGTTCAGAAACACACTGGTCAGAAACACACTGGTCAGAAACACACTGGTCAGAAACACAATGGTCAGAACCACAGTGGGCAGAAACACAGTGGTCAGAACCACAGTGGTCGGAAACACAGTGGTCAGAAACACAGTGGTCAGAAACACTGTGGTCAGAAACACAGTGGTCAGGAACACAGTGGTAAAAAACACACTGTCCAATAACACAGTGGTCGGAAACACAGTGGTCAGAAACACAGTAGTCAGAAACACAGTGGTCAGAAACACAGTGGTCAGAAGCACACTGGTCAGAAACACAGTGGTCAGAAACACACTGGTCAGAAACACAGTGGTCATAAACCTAGTGGTCAGAAACACACTGGTCATATGCACACTGTTCAGATACACAGTGGTCAGAAACACTGTGGTAAGAAACACAGTGGTCAGAAACACACTGGTTAGAAACACAGTAGCCACAAACACACTGGTCAGAAACACAGTGATCAGAAACACACTGGTCAGAAACAGACTGGTCAGAGACAAAGTGGTCAGAAACACCCTGGTCAGAAACACACTGGTCAGAAACATCGTGGTCAGAAACACAGTGGTCAGAAACACAATGGTCAGAAACACAGTGGTCAGAAACACTGTGGTCAGAAACTCAGTGGTCATAAACACACTGGTCAGAAACATACTGGTCAGAAACACATTGGTTAGAAACACCGTGGTCAGAAACACACTGATCATAAGCATAGTGGTCATAAACACAGTGGTCAGAAACCCACTGGTCAGAGGCACACCATTCAGAAACACAGTGGTCACAAACGCATTGGTCAGAAACACTGTCGTCAGATGCACACTGTTCAGAAACACAGTGGTCAGAAGCACAGAGGTCAGAAACACAGTTGTTAGAAACGCAGTAGTCAGAAACCCACTGGTCAGAAACTCAGTGATCAGAAACACACTGGTCAGAAACACAGGGGGCAGAAACACAGTGGTCAGAAACACAATGGTCGAAAACACAGTGGTCAGAAACACGGTGGTCAGAAACACAGTGGTCAGAACCACAGTGGTAAGAAACACAGTGGTCAGAAACACCCTGGTCAAAAACACTGTGGTCATAAACACACTGGTCAGAAACACACTGGTCAGAAACACATTGGTCAGAAACACAGTGGTCAGAAACTCAGTGGTCAGAAACACAGTGGTCAGGAACACAGTGGTCAGAAACACAGTGGTCAGAAACACAGTGGTCAGAACCACAGTGGTAAGAAACACAGTGGTCAGAAACACCCTGGTCAAAAACACTGTGGTCATAAACACACTGGTCAGAAACACACTGGTCAGAAACACATTGGTCAGAAACACAGTGGTCAGAAACTCAGTGGTCAGAAACACAGTGGTCAGGAACACAGTGGTCAGAAACACAGTCGTCAGAAACACAGTGGTCAGAACCACAGTCGTCAGAAACACACTTGTCAGAAACACAATGGTCAGAAACACAGTGGTCAGAAACACACTGGTCAGAAACACAGTGGTCATAAACACAGTGGTCATAAACACAGCGGTCAGAAACACACTTGTCAGAAACACACTGGTCAGAAAGACAGTGGTCAGAAACACAGTGGTCACAAACACACTGGTCAGAAACACAGTGGCCACAAACACACCGGTGAGAAACACAGTGGTCAGAAACACACTGGTCAGAAACACAGTTGTCTTAAACACACTGGTCAGAAACACACTGGTCAGAAACACACTGGTCAGAAACGTAGTGGTCAGAAACACAGTGGTCAGAAACTCAGGGTCAGAAACACAGTGGTCAGAAACACAGTGATTGGGAACACAGTGGTCAGAAGCACAGTGGTCATAAACGCGGTGGACAGAAACACAGTAGTCAGAAACACACTGATCAGAAACACGGTGGTCAGAAACACATTGTTGAGAAACATAGTGGTCAGAAACACGGAGTTCAGAAACACAATGGTCAGAAACACACCGGTCAGAAACACGCTGGTCAGAAACACAGTGGTCAGAAACACACTGGTCAGAAACACGGTGGGCAGAAACACAGTGGTCAGAAACACCCTGGTCAGAAACACACTGGCCAGAAACACACTGATCAGCAATACAGTGGCCAGAAACACAGTGGTCAGAAACACACTGGTCAGAAACACAGTGGTCGGAAACACAGTGTTCAGTAACACACTGGTCAGAAACAAGGTGGTCATAAACCCAGTGGTCAGAAACACAGTGGTCAGAAACACACTGGTAAGAAACACACTGGTCAGAAACACAGTGGTCAGAAACACAATGGTCAGAAACACACTGGTCAGAAACACACTGGTCATAACCACAGTGGCCAGAAACAAACTGGTCAGAAACACTGTGTTCAGAAACACACTGGTCAGAAACACAGTGGTCAGAAACACACTGGTCAGAAACACACTGGTCAGAATAACAGTGGTCAGAAACACAGTGGTCAGAAACATAGTGGTCAGAAACACAGTGGTCAGAAACACAGAGGTCAGAAATACAGTGGTCAGAAACAAAGTGGTCTGAAACACACTGGTCAGAAACACACTGGTCAGAAACACACTGGTACAAAACGTAGTTGTCAGAAACATAGTGGTCAAAAACACAGGGTCAGAAACACGGTGGTCAGAAACACAGTGGTCGGAAACGCAGTGGTCAGAAACACAGTGGTCAGAAACACGGTGGCCAGGAACACAGTGGTCTGAAACACACTGGTCAGAAACACAGTGGTCAGAAACACACTGGTGAGAAACACAGTGGTCAGAAACACAGAGTTCAGAAACACAATAGTCAAAAACAGACTGGTCAGAAACACACTGGTCAGAAATCCAGTGGTCAGGAACACAGTGGTCAGAAACACGGTGGGCAGAAACACAGTGGTCACAAACACATTTGTCAGAAACACACTGGCCAGAAACACTCTGGTCAGAAATACAGGGGCCAGACACACAGTGGTCATAAACACACTGGTCATAAACACATTGGTCGGAAACACAGTGTTCAGAAACACACTGGTCAGAAACACGGTGGTCATGAACCAAGTGGTCAGAAACACAGTGGTCAGAAACACACTGGTCAGAAACACACTGGTCAGAAACACACTGGTCAGAAACACAGTGGTCAGAAACACAGTGGTCAGAAACACACTGGTCAGAAACACACTGGTCAGAAACACACTGGTCAGAAACACAGTGGTCAGAAACACAGTGGTCAGAAACACACTGGTCAGAACCACAGTGGCCAGAAACACAGTGGTCAGAAACACAGTGATCAGAAACACACTGGTCAGAAACACAGTGGTCAGAAACACAGTGGTCAGAAACACAGTGGTCAGAAACACACTGGTCAGAAACACACTGGTCAGAAACATAGTGGTCAGAAACACAGTGGTCTGAAACACACAGGTCAGAAACACACTGGTCAGAACCACAGTGGCCAGAAACACAGTGGTTAGGAACACAGTGGTCAGAAACACACTGGTTAGAAACACAGTGGTCAGAAACACGGTGGTCAGGAACACAGTGGTCAGAAACACACTGGTTAGAAACACAGTGGTCAGAAACACGGTGGTCAGGAACACAGTGGTCAGAAACACACTGGTTAGAAACACAGTGGTCAGAAACACGGTGGTCAGGAACACAGTGGTCAGAAACACACTGGTTAGAAACACAGTGGTCAGAAACACGGTGGTCAGGAACACAGTGGTCAGAAACACACTGGTTAGAAACACAGTGGTCAGAAACACGGTGGTCAGGAACACAGTGGTCAGAAACACACTGGTCAGAAACACTGTGGCCAGAAACACACTGGTGAGCAGCACAGTGGTCAGGATCACATTGGTCAGAAACACAGTGGTCAGGAACACAGAGGTCAGAAACACAGGGTCAGAAACACAGTGGTCATTAACACAGTGATTGCAAACACAGTGGTCAGAAGCACAGTGGTCAGAAACACGGTGGCCAGAAACACAGTGGTCAGAAACACAGTGGTCAGAAACACACTGATCAGAATCACAGTTGTCAGAAACACACTGCTGAGAAACACAGTGGTCAGAAACACAGAGTTCAGAAACACAATGGTCAGAAACACACTGGTCAGAAACACACTGGTCAGAAACACAGTGGTCAGAAACACACTGGTCAGAAACTCGGTGGGCAGAAAGACAGTGGTCAAAAACACCCTGGTCAGAAACACACTGGCCAGAAACACACTGGTCAGAAATACAGTGGCCAGAAACAGAGTGGCCAGAAACACACTGGTCAGAAACACAGTGGTCAGAAACACTGTGTTCAGTAACACCCTGGTCAGAAACACGGTGGTCATAAACCCAGTGGTCAGAAACACTGTGGTCAGAAACACACTGGTCAGAAACACACTGGTCAGAAACAAACTGGTCAGAAACACAGTGGTCAGAAACTTAGTGGTCCGAAACACAGTGGTTAGAAACACACTGGTCAGAACCACAGTGGCCAGAAACACACCTGTCAGCAACACAGTGGTCAGAAACACACTGGTCAGAAACACAGTGGTCAGAAACACACTGGTCAGAGACACACTGGTCATAAACACACTGGTCGGAAACACAGTGGTCAGAAACACAGTGGTAAAAAACATAGTGGTTAGAAACACAGTGGTCAGAAATACAGTGGCCAGAAACAAAGTGGTCAGAAACATACTGGTCAGAAACACACTGGTCAGAAACACACTGGTAAGTAACATAGTGGTCAGACACACAGTGGTCAGAATCACAGGGTCATAAACACAGTGGTCAGAAACACAGTGGTTGGAAACGCGGTGGTCAGAAACTCAGTGGTCAGAAACACGGTGGCCAGAAACACAATGGTCAAAAACACACTGGTCAGAAACACAATGGTCAGAAACACACTGGTGAGAAACACAGTGGTCAGAAACACAGAGTTCAGAAACACAATAGTCAGAAACACACTGGTCAAAAACACACTGGTCAGAAACCCAGTGGTCAGAAACACATTGGTCAGAAACACGGTGGGCAGAAACACAGTGGTCAGAAACACACTTGTCAGAAACACACTGGCCAGAAACACATTGGTCAGAAATACAGGGGCCAGAAACACAGTGGTCATAAACACACTGGTCAGAAACACAGTGGTCGGAACCACAGTGTTCAGTAATACACTGGTCAGAAACATGGTGGTCATAAACCCAGTGGTCAGAAACACAGTGGTCCGAAACACACTGGTCAGAAACACACTGGTCAGAAACACAGTGGTCAGAAACACAGTGGTCAGAAATACACCGGCCAGAAACACAGTGGTCAGAAACACACAAGTCAGAAACACAGTGGTCAGAAACACAGTGGTCAGAAACACAGTGGTCAGAAACACAGTGGTCAGAAACACAGTGGCCAGAAACACAGTGGTCAGAAACACAGTGGTCAGGAACACAGTGGTCAGAAACACAGTGGTCAGAAACGCAGTGGTCAGAAACACAGTGGTCAGAAACACGGTGGCCAGAAACACAGTGGTCAGAAACACACTGGTCAGAACCACGGTGGTCAGAAACACAGTGGTCAAGAACACAGTGGTCAGAAACACACTGGTCAGAAACACAGTGGCCAGAAACACAGTGGTCAGAAACACAGTGGTCAGGAACACAGTGGTCAGAAACACAGTGGTCAGAAACGCAGTGGTCAGAAACACAGTGGTCAGAAACACGGTGGCCAGAAACACAGTGGTCAGAAACACACTGGTCAGAACCACGGTGGTCAGAAACACAGTGGTCAAGAACACAGTGGTCAGAAACACACTGGTCAGAAACACAGTGGCCAGAAACACAGTGGTCAGAAACACAGTGGTCAGGAACACAGTGGTCAGAAACACAGTGGTCAGAAACGCAGTGGTCAGAAACACAGTGGTCAGAAACACGGTGGCCAGAAACACAGTGGTCAGAAACACACTGGTCAGAACCACGGTGGTCAGAAACACAGTGGTCAAGAACACAGTGGTCAGAAACACACTGGTCAGAAACACAGTGGCCAGAAACACAGTGGTCAGAAACACAGTGGTCAGGAACACAGTGGTCAGAAACACAGTGGTCAGAAACGCAGTGGTCAGAAACACAGTGGTCAGAAACACGGTGGCCAGAAACACAGTGGTCAGAAACACACTGGTCAGAACCACGGTGGTCAGAAACACAGTGGTCAAGAACACAGTGGTCAGAAACACACTGGTCAGAAACACAGTGGCCAGAAACACAGTGGTCAGAAACACAGTGGTCAGGAACACAGTGGTCAGAAACACAGTGGTCAGAAACGCAGTGGTCAGAAACACAGTGGTCAGAAACACGGTGGCCAGAAACACAGTGGTCAGAAACACACTGGTCAGAACCACGGTGGTCAGAAACACAGTGGTCAAGAACACAGTGGTCAGAAACACACTGGTCAGAAACACAGTGGCCAGAAACACAGTGGTCAGAAACACAGTGGTCAGGAACACAGTGGTCAGAAACACAGTGGTCAGAAACGCAGTGGTCAGAAACACAGTGGTCAGAAACACGGTGGCCAGAAACACAGTGGTCAGAAACACACTGGTCAGAACCACGGTGGTCAGAAACACAGTGGTCAAGAACACAGTGGTCAGAAACACACTGGTCAGAAACACAGTGGCCAGAAACACAGTGGTCAGAAACACAGTGGTCAGGAACACAGTGGTCAGAAACACAGTGGTCAGAAACGCAGTGGTCAGAAACACAGTGGTCAGAAACACGGTGGCCAGAAACACAGTGGTCAGAAACACACTGGTCAGAACCACGGTGGTCAGAAACACAGTGGTCAAGAACACAGTGGTCAGAAACACACTGGTCAGAAACACAGTGGCCAGAAACACAGTGGTCAGAAACACAGTGGTCAGGAACACAGTGGTCAGAAACACAGTGGTCAGAAACGCAGTGGTCAGAAACACAGTGGTCAGAAACACACTGGTCAGAACCACAGTGGCCAGAAACACTGGCCAGGAACATAGTGGTCAGAAACACACTGGTCAGAAACACAGTGGTCAGAAACACATTGGTCAGAAACACACTGGACAGAAACACACTGGTCAGAAACAAAGTGGTCAGAAACACAGTGGTCAGAAGGACAGTGGTCAGAAACACAGTGGTCAGAAATATAGTGTTCAGAAACACAGTGGTCAGAAACACACTGGTCAGAAACACACTGGTCAGAAACACACCGGTAAGAAACATAGTGGTCAGAAACACAGTGTTCAGAAACACCGGGTCAGAAACACAGTGGTCAGAAACACAGTGGTCGGAAACGCAGTGGTAAGAAACACAGTGGTTGGAACCGCAGTGGTCAGAAACACAGTGGTCAGAAACACGGTGGCCAGAAACACAGTGGTCAGAAACACACTAGTCAGAAACACAGTGGTCAGAAACACACTGGTGACAGACACAGTGGTCAGAAACACAGAGTTCAGAAACACACTTGTCAGAAACACACTGGCCAGAAATACACTGGTCAGAAATACAGGGGCCAGAAACACAGTGGTCATAAACACACTGGTCAGAAACACAGTGGTCGGAAACACAGTGTTCAGTAACACACTGGTCAGAAACATGCTGGTCATAAACCCAGTGGTCAGAAACACAGTGGTCAGAGACACACTGGTCAGAAACACACTGGTGAGAAACACACTGGTCAGAAACATAGTGGTCTGAACCACAGTGGTCAGAAACACACTGGTCAGAACCACACTGGCCAGAAAAACACCGGTCAGAAAGACAGTGGTCAGAAACACACAAGTCAGAAACACAGTGGTCAGAAACACAGTGGTCAGAAACACACTAGTCAGAAACACAGTGGTCATAAACACAGTGTTCAGAAACACAGTGATCAGAAACACACTTGTCAGAAACACACTGGTCAGAAAGACAGTGGTCCGAAACACAGTGGTCAGAAACACTCTGGTCAGAAACACAGTGGCCAGAAACACACTGGTGAGAAACACAGTGGTCAGAAACACACTGGTCAGAAACACAGTGGTCTGAAACACACATGTCAGAAACACACTGGTCAGAATCACACTGGTCAGAAACATAGCGGTCAGAAATACAGTGGTCAGAAACACAGGGTCAGAAACACAGGGTCAGAAACACAGTGGTCAGAAACACAGTGGTCAGAAACACA
>SZWC01004641.1:74998-86407 GCA_023375785.1 Penium margaritaceum
TGGTCAGAAACACAGTGGTCAGAAACACAGTGGTCAGAAACGCAGTTGTCAGAAACACACTGGTCAGAAAAACAGTGGTCAGAAACACAGTGGTCAGAAACACACTAGTCAGAACGACAGTTGCCATAAACACTCTGGTGAGAAACACAGTGGTCACAAACACACTGGTCAAAAACACACTGGTCATAAACACAGTGGTCTGAAACGCACTGGTCAGAAACACACTGGTCAGAAACACACTGGTCATAAACATAGTTGTCAGAAAGACAGTGGTCAGAAACACAGGGTCAGAAACACAGTGGTCAGAAACACAGTGGTTGGAAACACAGTGGTCAGAAACACAGTGGTCAGAAACACAGTGGCCAGAAACACAGCGGTCAGAATCACACTGGTCAGAAACACAGTGGTCAGAAACACAATGGTGAGAAACACAGTGGTCAGAAACACAGAGTTCCGAAACACAATGGTCAGAAACACAGTGGTCAGAAACACACTCGTCAGAAACATAGTGGTCAGAAACACACAAGTCTGAAACACGGTGGGCAGAAACACAGTGGTCAGAAACACACAGGCCAGAAACACACTGGTCAGAAAAACAGTGGCCAGAAACACACTGGTCAGAAACACACTGGTCAGAAATACAGTGGTCGGGAACACAGTGTTCAGTATTACACTGGTTAGAAACACAGTGGTCATAAACCCAGTGGTCAGAAACACGGTGGTCAGAAACACACTGGTCAGAAACACACCAGTGGTCAGAAACACACTGGTCAGAAAGACAGTGGTCAGAAACACAGTGGTCAGAAACATACTGGTCAGAACCACAGTGGCCAGAAACACACCGGTCAGAAACATAGTGGTCAGAAACACACTGGTCAGAAACACACTGGTCAGAAACATAGTGGTCAGGAACACACTGGTCAGAAACACAGTGGTCATGAACACAGTGGTCAGAAACACACTGGTCAGAAACACAGTGCTCAGAAACACAGTGGTCAGAAACACAGTTGTCAGAAACACAGTGGTCAGAAACACACTGGTCAGAAACACACTGGTCAGAAAAACAGTGGTCAGAAACACAGTGGTCACAAACACACTGGTCAGAAACACACTGGTCAGAAATACACTGGCCAGAAACACAGTGGTCAGAAACACACTGGTCAGAAACACACTAGTCATAAACACAGTGGTCAGAAACCGGTGGTCAGAAATACAGTGGTCAAAAACACACTGGTCAGGAACACACTGGTCAAAAACGCACTGGTCAGAAACACAGTGGTCAGAAACACAGTGGTCAGAAACACACTGATGAGAAACACAGAAGCGACAAACACACTGGTCAGAAACACAGTGGTCAGAAACACACAGGTCAGAAACAAACTGTTCAGAGATACAGTGGTCAGAAACACACTGGCCAGAAACACACTGGTCCAAAACACACTGGTCAGAAACACGGTGGTCAGAAACACAATGGTCAGAAACACAGTGGTGAGAAACACGTTGGTCAGTAACACAGTGGTCAGAAACACTGTGGTCAGAAACACAGTGGTAAGAAACACAGTGGTCAGAAACACACTGGTCAGAAACACATTGTTCAAAAACACAGTGGTCAGAAACGCAGTGGTTAGAAACACACTGGTCAGAAACACAGTGGTCAGAAACACACTGGTCGGAAACACAGGGGGAAGAAATACAGTGGTCAGAATCACAATGGTCAGAAACACAGTGGTCAGAAACACAGTGGTCAGAAACAAAGTGGTAAGAAACACAGTGGTCATAAACACACTGGTCTAAAACACAGTGGTAAGAAACACACTGGTCAGAAACAAAGTGGTCATAAACACAGTGGTCAGAAACACAATTGTCAGATACACAGTGGTAAGAAACACAGTGGTCAGAATCACAGTGGACATAAACACAGGGGTCAGAAACACAGTTGTCAGAAACACAGTGGTAAGAAACACAGTGGTCAGAAACAGGGTGGTCAGACACACAGTGGTCAGAAACACAGTGGTCAGAAACACAGTGTTCAGAGCACAATTGTCAGAAACACAGTGGTCATAAACACAGTGGTCAGAAATACGGTGGTCAGAAACACGGTGGTCAGAAACACAGTGGTCAGAAACACAGTGGTCAGAAATACACTGGTCAGAAACACAGTGGTCAGAAACACACTGGTCGGAAACACTGTGGTCAGAAACACACTGGTCAGAAACACACCGGTCAGGAACACAGTGGTCAGAAACACAGTGGTCAGAAATACAGTGGTCAGAAACACAGTGGTCAGAAACACAGTGGACAGAAACACAGTGGTCAGAAACACAGTGGTCAGAGCACAATTGTCAGAAACACAGTGGTCATAAACACAGTGGTCAGAAATACGGTGGTCAGAAACACGGTGGTCAGAAACACAGTGGTCAGAAACACAGTGGACAGAAACACAGTGGTCAGAAACACAGTGGTCAGAGCACAATTGTCAGAAACACAGTGGTCATAAACACAGTGGTCAGAAATACGGTGGTCAGAAACACGGTGGTCAGAAACACAGTGGTCAGAAACACAGTGGTCAGAAATACACTGGTCAGAAACACAGTGGTCAGAAACACACTGGTCGGAAACACTGTGGTCAGAAACACACTGGTCAGAAACACACTGGTCAGAAACACACTGGTCAGAAACATGTTGGCTATAAACACAGTGGTCAGAAACATAGTGGTAAGACACACAGTGGTCAGGAACAAAGGGGCATAAACACAGTGGTCAGAAACACACTGGTCATAAACACACTGGTCAGAAACACATTGGTCAGAAACACAGTGGACAGAAATACAGTGGTCCCAAACACAGTGGTCTGAACCACAGTTGTCAGAAACACAGTGGTCAGAGTCACACTCATCAGAAACACAGTGGTCAGAAGTACAGCAGTCAGAAACACAGTGGTCAGAAACACAGTGGTCAGAAACACAGTGGTCAGAAACACAGTGGTCAGAAACACCCTAGTCAGAACGACACTGGTCAGAAACACACTGGTCAGAGACACACTGGTCAGAAGCACAGTGGTTAGAAACACAGTGGTCAGAAACACAGTTGTCTGAGACACAGTGGTCAGAAACACAGTGGTAAAAATCACAGTGGTCAGAAACACAAGGTCATGAACACAGTGGTCAGAAACACTTTGATCAGAAACACAGTGGTCAGAAAGACACTGATAAGGAACAAACTGGTCAGAAACACGGTGGTCATAAACAAAGTGGTCAGAAACCGTCTGGTTAGAAACATATTGGTCAGAATTACACTGGTCAGAAACACACTGGGCAGGCACACACTGGTCAGAAACACAGTGGTCAGAAACACAGTGTTCCGAAACACGTTGGTCAGAGACACACTGGTCAGAGGCACAGTGGTCAGCATTACAGTGGTCCGAAACACACTGGTCAGAAACACAGTGGTCAGAAACACGGTGGTCAGAAACACACTGGTCGGAAACACAGTGGTCAGAAACACAGTGGTCAGATACACAAAGGTCAAACCCACAGTGGTCAGAAACACTGTGGTCTGAAACACAGTGGTCACAAACACAGTGGTCACAAACACAGTGGTCACAAACACAGTGGTCAGAAACACACTGGTCAGAACCACAGTGGTCAGAAACACAGTGGTAAGAAAGACACTGCCCAGAAACACAGTCGTCAGAAACACACAGGTCAGAAACATAGTGGTCAGAAAGACACTGGTCAGAGACACGGTGGTCAGAAACGCACTGGTCAGAAACACAGTGGTCAGAAACACAGTGGTCAGAAACACAGTGGTCAGAAACACAGTGGTCAGAAACACAGTGGTCAGAAACACACCAGTCGGAATCACTGTGTTCAGAAACACACTGGTCATAAGCACAGTGGTCAGAAAAACAGTGGTCAGAAATACACTGGTCAGAAACACGGTGGGCAGAATCACAGTGGTCAGAAACACCCTGGTCAGAAACACACTGGCCAGAAACACACTGGTCAGAAATACAGTGGCCAGAAACACAGTGGTCGGAAACACAGTGTTCATTAGCATACTGGTCAGAAACACAGTGGTCATAAACCCAGTGGTCAGAAACACAGTGGTCAGAAACACACTGGTCAGAAACACACCGGTCAGGAACACAGTGGTCAGAAACACAGTGGTCAGAAACACGGTGGTCAGAAACACACTGGTCAGAACCACAGTGGCCAGAAAAACACCGGTCAGAAACACAGTGGTCATAAACACACTGGTCAGAAACACAATGGTCAGAAACACACTGGTCAGAAACACACTGGTCAGAAACACAGTGGTCAGAAACACAGTGGTCGGAAAGACAGTGGTCAGAAACACAGTGGTAAGAAACACAGTGGTCAGAAGCACAGTGGTCAGAAACACACTGGTCAGAAACACACTTGTCAGAAACACACTGGTAAGAAACATAGTGGTCAGAAACACAGTGTTCAGAAACACAGGGTCAGAAACACAGTGGTCAGAAACACAGTGGTCGGAAACACATTGGTCAGAAACACATTGGTCAGAAACACGGTGGCCAGAAACACAGTGGTCAGAAACACAGTGGTAAGAAAGACACTGGCCAGAAACACGGTGGTCAGAAACACACTGGTCAGAAACACAGTGGTCAGAAAGACACTGGTCAAAGACACGGTGGTCAGAAACGCACTGGTCAGAAACACTGTGGTCAGGAACACAGTGATCAGAAATGCACTGGTCAGAAACACACCGGTCGGAAACACTGTGGTCAGAAACACAGTGGTCAGAAACACACTGGTCAGAGACACAGTGGTCAGAAACGCACTGGTCAGAAACACAGTGGTCAGAAACACTGTGGTCAGACACACAGTGGTCAGAAACACAGTGGTCAGAAATACAGTGGTCAGAAACACAGTGGTCAGAACCGCAGCGGTCAGAAACACAGTGGTCAGAAACACTTTGGTCAGAAACACAGTGGTCAGAAACACAGTGATCAGAGTCACACTCGTCACAAAGACAGTGGTCAGAAATACAATGGTCAGAAACACAGTGGTCACAAACACAGTGGTCAGAAACACAGTGGGCAGAAACACAGTGGTCAGAAACACACTGGTAAGAAACACACTGGTCAGAAACACAGTGGTCAGAAAGACACTGGTCAGAAACACGGTGGTCAGAAACACAGTGGTCAGAAACACGGTGGGCAGAAACACAGTGGTCAGAAACACGGTGGCCAGAAACACAGTGGTCAGAAACACAATGGTCAGAAACACAGTGGTCAGAAACACAGTGATCAGAGTCACACTCGTCACAAAGACAGTGGTCAGAAATACAATGGTCAGAAACACAGTGGTCACAAACACAGTGGTCAGAAACACAGTGGGCAGAAACACAGTGGTCAGAAACACACTGGTAAGAAACACACTGGTCAGAAACACAGTGGTCAGAAAGACACTGGTCAGAAACACGGTGGTCAGAAACACAGTGGTCAGAAACACGGTGGGCAGAAACACAGTGGTCAGAAACACGGTGGCCAGAAACACAGTGGTCAGAAACACAATGGTCAGAAACACAGTGGTCAGAAACACAGTGATCAGAGTCACACTCGTCACAAAGACAGTGGTCAGAAATACAATGGTCAGAAACACAGTGGTCACAAACACAGTGGTCAGAAACACAGTGGGCAGAAACACAGTGGTCAGAAACACACTGGTAAGAAACACACTGGTCAGAAACACAGTGGTCAGAAAGACACTGGTCAGAAACACGGTGGTCAGAAACACAGTGGTCAGAAACACGGTGGGCAGAAACACAGTGGTCAGAAACACGGTGGCCAGAAACACAGTGGTCAGAAACACAATGGTCAGAAACACAGTGGTCAGAAACACAGTGATCAGAGTCACACTCGTCACAAAGACAGTGGTCAGAAATACAATGGTCAGAAACACAGTGGTCACAAACACAGTGGTCAGAAACACAGTGGGCAGAAACACAGTGGTCAGAAACACAATGGTCAGAAACACAGTGGTCAGAAACACAGTGGTCATAAACACAGTGGTCAGAAACACACTGGTCATAAGCACAGTGGTCAGAAACACAGTGGTCAGAAATACACTGGTCAGAAACACGGTGGGCAGAAACACAGTGGTCAGAAACACGGTGGGCAGAAACACAGTGGTCAGAAACACAATGGTCAGAAACACACTTGTCAGAAACACACTGGTCAGAAACACCGTGGTCAGAAACACAGTGGTCATTAACACAGTGGCCAGAAGCACTATGGTCAGAAACACAGTGGTCAGAAACACAGTGGTCAGAAACACAGTGGTCTGGAACACACTGTTCAGAGACATAGTGGTCATAAACACAGGGCAAGAAACACAGTGGTGAGAAACACACTCGTAAGAAACACAATGGTCAGAGACACACAGGGCAGACACAGTGGTCATAAACACAGTGGTCATAAACACAGTGGTCAGAAACACACTGATCAGAAACACAGTGGTCAGAAACACAATGGTCAGAAACACAATGGTCAGAAACACAATGGTCAGGAACACAGTGGACAGAAACACAGTGGTCATAAACACAGTGGTCATAAACACACTGGTCAGAGGCACAGTGGTCAGCATTACAGTGGTCAGAAACACAATGGTAATAAACACAGTGGTCAGAAACACAGTGGGGAAAAACACACTGGTCGGAAACACAGTGGTCAGATACACACTGGTCATAACAACAGTGGTCAGAAAAACAGTGGTCAGAAACTCGGTGGTCAGAAACACGGTGGTCAGAAGCACAATAGTTAGGAACACACTCGTCAGAAACACAGTGGTCAGAAACACAGTGGTCAGAAACACAGTGGTCAGAAACACAGTGGTTAGAAACACAGTGGTCCAAACACAATGGTCAGACACACAGTGGTCAGAAACACACTGGTCAGAAACACAATGGTCAGAAACACACTGATGAGAAACACACTGGTCAGAAACACTGTGGTCATAAACACAGTGGTCAGAACACAGTGGTCAGACACACAGTGGTCAGAAACAGAATGGTCAGAAACACACTGGTCAGAACACACTTGTCAGAAACACAGTGGTCAGAAACACACTGGCCAGAAACACACTGGTCAGAAACACAGTGGTCAGAAACACAGTGGTCAGAAACACAGTGGTCAGGAACACAGTGGTCAGAAACAGAATGGTTAGAAACACAGTGGTCAGAAACACAGTGGTCAGAAACACAGTGGTCATAAACACAGTTGTCATAAACACAGTGGTCAGAACCACAGTGGTCAGAAACACACTGGTCAGAAACTCACTGGTCAGAAACACAGGGGTCAGAAACACAGTGGTCAGAAACACAGTGGTCAGAAACAGAATGGTTAGAAACACAGTGGTCAGAAACACAGTGGTCAGAAACACAGTGGTCATAAACACAGTTGTCATAAACACAGTGGTCAGAACCACAGTGGTCAGAAACACACTGGTCAGAAACTCACTGGTCAGAAACACAGGGGTCAGACGCACAGTGGTCAGAAACAAAGGGGTCAGAAACACAGTGGTCAGAAACACAGTTGTCAGAAACACAGTGGTAAGAAACACAGTGGTCAGAAACACTGTGGTCAGACACACAGTGGTCAGAAGCACACTGGTCAGAAACACAGTGGTCAGTGCACAATGGTCAGAAACAAAGTGGTCATAAACACAGTGGTCAGAAATTTGTTGGTCAGAAACACAGTGGTCAGAAACACAGTGGTCGGAAACACAGTGCTCAGAAACACAGTGGTAAAAAACACAGTGGTCATAAACACAGTGGTCAGAAATACACTGGTCAGAAACACGGTAGGAAGAAACACAGTGGTCAGAAACACCCTGGTCAGAAACACACTGGCAAGAAACACACTGGTCAGAAATACAGTGGCCTGAAACACAATGGTCAGAAACACACTGGTCAGAAACACAGTGGTCCAAAACACAGTGTTCAGTAGCACACTGGTCAGAAACACGGTGGTCATAAACCCAGTGGTCAGAAACACAGTGGTCAGAAACACACTGGTCACAAGCACACTGGTCAGAAACACAGTGGTCAGAAACACAGTGGTCAGAAACACAGTGGTCAGAAACACACAGGTCAGAACCATAGTGGCCAGAAACACACCGGTCAGAAACACAGTGGTCAGAAACACTCTGGTCAGAAACACACTGGTCAGAAACACACTGGTTAGAAACACACCGGTCAGAAAGAAAGTGGTCAGAGACACAGTGGTCAGAAAGACAGTGGTCAGAAACACAGTGGTCAGAAATACAGTGGTCAGAAACACAGTGGTCAGAAACACACTGGTCAGAAACACACTGGTCAGAAACACACTGGTAAGAAACATAGTGGTCTGAAACACAGTGTTCAAAAACGCAGGGTCAGAAACACAGTGGTCAGAAATACAGTGGTCAGAAACACAGTGGTCAGAAACACACTGGTCAGAAACACACTGGTCAGAAACACACTGGTAAGAAACATAGTGGTCTGAAACACAGTGTTCAAAAACGCAGGGTCAGAAACACAGTGGTCACAAACACAGTGGTTGGAAACGCAGTGGTCAGAAACACAGTGGTCAGAAACACAGTGGCCAGAAACACAGTGGTCAGAAACACACTGGTCAGAAACATAGTGGTCAGAAACACACTGGTCATAAACACTGTGGTCAGAAACACAGAGGTCAGAAGCACAATAGTCAGAAACACAGTGGTCAGAAACACACTGGTCAGAAACCTAGTGGTCAGAAACACACTGGTCAGAAACACGGTGGGCAGAAACACAGTGGTCAGAAATACACTTGTCAGAAACACACTGGCCAGAAACACACTGGTCAGAAATACAGGCGCCAGAAACACAGTGGTCATAAACACACTGGTCAGAAACACAGTGGTCGGAAACACAGTGTTCAGAAACACACTGGTAAGAAACACGGTGGTCAGAAACCAAGTGGTCAGAAACATCGTGGTCAGAAACACACTCGTCAGAAACACACTCGTCAGAAACACACTGGTCAGAAACACAGTGGTCAGAAACACAGTGGTCAGAGGCACACTGGCCAGAAACACAGTGCTCAGAAACACAGTGGTAAAAAACACAGTTTTCAGAAACTCAGTGGTCAGAAACACACTGGTCAGAAACACACGGGTCAGAAATACAGTGCTAAAAAACAATGTGGTCAGAAACATAGTGGTCAGAAACACACTGGTCAGACACACACTGGCCAGAAACACAGTGGTCAGAAACACACGGGTCAGAAACACACTGGTCATAAACACAGTGGTCAGCAACCTGTGGTCAGAAACACAGTGGTCATAAACACAGTGGTCAGAACACAGTGGTCAGACACACAGTGGTCAGAAACACAATGGTCAGAAACACACTGGTCAGAACACACTTGTCTGAAACACAGTGGTCAGAAACACACTGGTCAGAAACACACTGGTCAGAAACACAGTGGTCGGAAACACAGTGGTCAGAAACACGGTGGTCAGGAACACAGTGGTCAGAAAAAAAATGGTTAGAAACACAGTGGTCAGAAACAAAGTGGTCAGAAACACAGTGGTCATAAACACAGTGGTCATTAATACAGTGGTCAGAACCACAATGGTCAGAAACACACTGGTCAGAAACTCACTGGTCAGAAACACAGGGGTCAGACGCACAGTGGTCAGAAACACAGGGGTCAGAAACACAGTGGTCAGAAACACAGTTGTCAGAAACACAGTGGTAAGAAACACAGTGGTCAGAAACACTGTGGTCAGACACACAGTGGACAAAAACACAGTTGTCAGAAACACAGTGTTCAGAGCACAATGGTCAGAAACACAGTGGTCATAAACACAGTGGTCAGAAATACGGTGGTCAGAAACACAGTGGTGAGAAACACAGTGGTCAGAAACACAGTGGTCCGAAACACAGTGCTCAGAAACACAGTGGTCAGAAACACAGTGGTCATAAACACAGTGGTCAGAAATACATTGGTCAGAAACACGGTGGGCAGAAACACAGTGGTCAGAAACACCCTGGTCAGAAACACATTGGCCAGAAACACACTGGTCAGAAATACAGTGGCCTGAAGCACAGAGGTCAGAAACACACTGGTCAGAAACACTGTGGTCGGAAACACAGTGTTCAGTAGCACACTGGTCAGAAACACGGTGGTCATAAACCCAGTGGTCAGAAACACAGTGGTCAGAAACACACTTGTCAGAAGCATACTTGTCAGAAACACAGTGGTCAGAAACACAGTGGTCAGAAACACAGTGGTCAGAAACACACTGGTCAGAACCACAGTGGCCAGTTACACACCGGTGAGAAACAGAGTGGTCAGAAACACACTGGTCAGAAACACACTGGTCAGAAACACACCGGTCAGAAACACAGTGGTCAGAAGCACAGTGGTCAGAAAGACAGTGGTCAGAAACAAAGTGATCATAAATACAGTGGTCAGAAACACACTGGTCAGAAACACACTGGTCAGAAACACCCTGGAAAGAAACATAGTGCTCAGAAACACAATGTTCAGAAACACAGGGTCAGAAACACAGTGGTCAGAAACACAGTGGTCGGAAACGCAGTGGTCCGAAACACAGTGGTCAGAAACACGGTGGCCAGAAACACAGTGGTCAGAAACACACTGGTCAGAAACACAGTGGTCAAAAACACACTGGCGAGAAACACAGTGGTCACAAAGGCAGAGTTCAGAAGCACAATAGTCAGAAACACAGTGGTTAGAAACACGCTGGTCAGAAACCCAGTGGTCAGAAACACACTGGTCAGAAACACGGTGGGCAGAAAAACAGTGGTCAGAAATACACTTGTCAGAAACACACTGGCCAGAAACACACTGGTCAGAAATACAGGGGCCAGAAACACAATGGTCATAAACACACTGGTCAGAAACACAGTGGTTGGAAACACAGTGTTCAGAAGGGTGATACCAAGTCCAGGAGACTTGGCTTGACAAAATCGGGATTCCGAGTCCAGACTCGGACACGCAAGTCCGAGTCTGTCATTGAGCCTGGACTCGGACTCGCAACTCTGGTCTTGAGTCCACGACGTTCTAAATTTGCCCACAAACGCAATAGATGGCATCGCATTATGAGGCAATCTGACCTGGAACAGGACATAAATGGATGAAACATGGCAATAGACTGCATGCATGGAAGAAAGAATGGGGCAAAAGCTCGCGAGTCCAAGTGCCATTGGACTCGCGAGTCCTGGACTCGCGAGTCCTGGACTCGGACTCGCAAGTCCAAGTCCAGGACTGGACTCGGACTCGCAAGTCCGAGTCCAAAGCTAGACTCGGGATTTTGGACTCGGTATCACCCTTAAAACCAAGTGGTCAGAAACACAGTGGTCAGAAACACA
>SZWC01004641.1:144709-159001 GCA_023375785.1 Penium margaritaceum
TGGTCAGAAACACAGTGGTCAGAAACACACTGGTCAGAAACACAGTGGTCACAAATACAGCGGTCAGAAACACAGTGGTCAGAAACACAGTGGTCAGAAACACAGTGGTACGAAACACAGTGCTCGGAAACACAGTGGTCAGAAACACATTGATCTGAAACACAGTGGTCAGAAACACACTGGTCATAAACACAGTGGTTAGAAACACAGTGGTCAGAAACACACTGGTCTGAAACACAGTGGTCAGTAACACACTGGTCAGAAACATAGTGGTCAGAAACACACTGGTCAGAAACACACTGGTCAGAAACACACTGGTCAGAAACACAGGGGTCAGACATACACTGGTTAGAAACACAGTGGTCAGAAACACAGTGGTCAGAAACACAGTGGTCAGAAACACAGTGGTTAAAAACACATTGGTCCCAGCACACTGGTCAGAAACACAGTGGTCAGAAACACATTGGTCAAAAACAGTGGTCACAAACTCACTGGCCATAAACACACTGGTCAGAAACACACTCATCAGAAACACACAGGTCAGAAACACACTGGTCAGAAAAACAGCAGTCAGAAAAACTCTGGTCAGAAACACTCTGGTCAGTAAAACTGCGGTCACAAACACACTGGTCAGAAACAGAGTGGTCAGAAACACACTGGTCAGAAACACAGTGGTCGGAAACACAGTGGTCAGAAACACACTGGTCGGAAACACAGTGGTCAGAAACACACTGGTCAGATACACACTGGTCAAAACCACAGTGGTCAGAAACAGTGGTCAGAAACACAGTAGTCAGAGACACATTGGTCAGAAACACAGTGGTCAGAAACACATTGGTCAGAAACACAGTGGTCAGAGTCACAGTGGTCAGAAACACAATCGTCCGAAACACACTGGTCAGAAACACACTGGTCAGAAACACAGTAGTCAGGAACACAGTGGTCATAAACACCCTGTCCAGAAACACAGTGGTCAGAAACACAGTGGTCAGAAACACAGTGGTCAGAAACACGCTGGTCAGAAACACAGTGGTCAGACACACACTGGTCAGAAACACAGTGGTCAGAAACACAGTGGTCAGAAACAGAGTGGTCAGAAAGAAAGTGGTCGGAACACAGGGTCATACACACAGTGGTCAGAAACACACTGGTCAGAAACACAGTGGTCAGAAACACACTGGTCAGAAACACATTGGTCAGAAACACAGTGGTCGGAAACACAGTGGTCAGAAACACACTGGTCAGAAACACAGTGGTCAGAAACACAGTGGTCAGAAACACAGTGGTCAGAAACACACTGGTCATAAACACAGTGGTCAGAAACACAGGGTCATACACACAGTGGTCAGAAACACACTGGTCAGCAACACAGTGGTCAGAAACACACTGGTCAGAAACACACTGGTCAGAAACACAGTGGTCGGAAACACAGTGGGCAGAAACGCACTGGTGGGAAACACAGTGGTCAGAAACACATTGGTCAGATACACACTGGACAAAACCACAGTGGTCAGAAACAGTGGTCAGAAACACATTGGTCAGAAATACAGTGGTCAGAAACACAGTGGTCAGAAACACACTTGTCAGAAACACAATGGTCAGAAAAACAGTGGCCAGAAACACAGTGGTCACAAACACAGTGGTCAGAAACACAGTCGTCAGAGACACATTGGTCAGAAACACAGTGGTCAGAAACACATTGGTCAGAAACACAGTGGTCAGAGTCACAGTGGTCAGAAACACAATCGTCCGAAACACACTGGTCATAAACATACTGGTCAGAAACACAGTAGTCAGGAACACAGATGTCATAAACACCCTGTCCAGAAACACATTGGTCACAAACACAGTGGTCACAAACACAGTGGTCAGAAACACACCGGTCAGAAACACAGTGGTCAGACACACACTGGTCAGAAACACAGTGGTCAGAAACACAGTGGTCAGAAACACAGTGGTCAGAAACGGAGTGGTCAAAAAGAAAGTGGTCAGAAACACAGGGTCATACACACAGTGGTCAGAAACACATTGGTCATAAACACAATGGCCAGAAACACAGTGGTCAGAAACACAGTGGTCAGAAACGGAGTGGTCAAAAAGAAAGTGGTCAGAAACACAGGGTCATACACACAGTGGTCAGAAACACAGTGGTCAGAAACAGAGTGGTCAGAAACACAGTGGTCAGAAACACAGTGGACAGAAACACAGTGGTCAGAAACACAGTGGTCAGAAACGGAGTGGTCAAAAAGAAAGTGGTCAGAAACACAGGGTCATACACACAGTGGTCAGAAACACAGTGGTCAGAAACAGAGTGGTCAGAAACACAGTGGTCAGAAACACAGTGGACAGAAACACAGTGGTCAGAAACACAGTGGTCAGAAACGGAGTGGTCAAAAAGAAAGTGGTCAGAAACACAGGGTCATACACACAGTGGTCAGAAACACAGTGGTCAGAAACAGAGTGGTCAGAAACACAGTGGTCAGAAACACAGTGGTCAGAAACACAGTGGTCAGAAACACACTGGTCAGAAACACACTGGTCAGAAACACAGTGGTCAGAAACACACTGGTCAGAAACACACTGGTCAGAAACACACTGGTCAGAAACACAGTGGTCAGAAACACACTGGTCAGAAACACAGTGGTCGGAAACACAGTGGTCAGAAACACACTGGTCGGAAACACAGTGGTCAGAACAGTGTTGCTCTCAGGACAACGGACAACGCCACAACGTTGTTAACAACAAGCAACGTTGTAGTCAGCCTCAGTCACAACGTTGTTCATACTGTCATTTTGGTGGTTTTAGTGGCAAAAAGGCAGGGCAAGTACCGACATGCAATTTTTCCACGTTGTTCATTTGGAGACACACAATTTTCTGGCATTTATTGAAGCTTCCTACATTTCAACACTACAGTATTATCACAATTTCACACTTCCTTCCACTTCTGTAATTCTGCCCTTGAGCATGGTTATGCACATCTCCAAGCATGATGTTATCACATCTCACTTCAGCGTGAAGAGCATGAAAATACTTCTAAGTAGACAGAAAGCTTTGGCCAACATGTGTACAAGATCAGCAGTCACACAGAGCAAAGATGAATACATGAGATGAAAAAAGATAGAATTTTCACACTTTGCACGTTTTTTTCACATAGCTGACTACTTCCTGCCACGTGCACGCTTAGCAGGCTTCTCTGCTACATTGCCACGCTTGGTTCCTGATGCACTGATGGGTGCCATGGCACCATCAACTACAGGAGGTGCTCTAGCATCAGGGGAAGTAGTGCCTGCTGCCATTGCACTGCCAGTAGCAGCTTGACTGCTTGCCATTTGTGCACTGGTAGATGCCACTGCACTGCCCTCTGCTACTGCTGGAGTCTGCATAGCTTCTGTTGGGCTCCCTTCATCATCTTCTGGCGACCCTGCATCTGTTGCTGCTTGATTCCCTGCATCTGCTGCTGCCGGTGTTGCCTTTGCTGCCCCAGTCTGGCCGCTGGTACCTAGCTGGTCCTCTGAGGCAGCTGTTGGTGTTTCCTCCCGCATGCGCACTCGCCGAGCATGCGGCAACATGGGGTTGTCCACCATGACACGAACATTTGCCATCACTTCAATGACATCATCATCAGCTTCCATTACATCATCCTCTTCTCCCTCGTCCTCCCCTTCACCACTGCTGCTGCCCTCATCATCCTCGGTATGCAGTAGCTCCACCTCTCCTCCCACCTCCACAATCTCACCATCATCCTCGCTCTCTTCACCATCATCAACTTCACTTGCTGTGTCAGCTGCTGCCACAAGGCATGCTGCCGCTCGACCACCACTTTTGCCGTAGTGCTTCCGAAGACGCACATTGCAGCGCACCAGCAACTCCAACGTCCTCACCAGGAGGCGGTTCCTACGAGCAGTGTGAATGAGCTCATGCGTGGAAAAAACACGCTCACACTCTGAGGAGGAGCAGGGCTGGGAAAGCACCCGCAAAGCCAAGTCACGCAGCACAGGCATACAGTGCATGTGATTCACGTGCCACTCAACAGGTGTCATGCTCCGGCACTGCACTTTTGCAACTGCAGCAACTGCCTTTGCGTTCTTTGATGCAGTCACGCTCGGCACTGGGTTGAGCATCACCTGCCCCCTCTGAAATGCATCAATCTCCTTCAGCAGGGTGTCNGCTCACACTCGGAGGAGGAGCAGGGCTGGGAAAGCACCCGCAAAGCCAAGTCACGCAGCACAGGCATACAGTGCATGTGATTCACGTGCCACTCAACAGGTGTCATGCTCCGGCACTGCACTTTTGCAACTGCAGCAACTGCCTTTGCGTTCTTTGATGCAGTCACGCTCGGCACTGGGTTGAGCATCACCTGCCCCCTCTGAAATGCATCAATCTCCTTCAGCAGGGTGTCATGCTTGTCTACTGGCACCATTGTGTCTACAACTGCCTGTCATGCCTGCATGGTTGCAGAGTCCAGAGACAGGTCATTGCCAAAGTGCTCAGGATGCAAGCGCCTAGCAGCAGCATAGAGCGGGCAGGCCATGTCCTTAGTCCAGCGTGCATTCAGCCTTGTCAGAGCAAACTGCACGTGCACCTTGGCTACCTTGGCAGGCTTCCTCCCTTTCTTCACACTCAGTGCCCTCAGCTCCTCCAAACAGTCCAGCAAACCCTCGTAGATCTCACCTGCCGTGCCACCCGGCCTGTCTGCCACCCGCAAAGCCCTCACCAAAGGCTCAAGTAAATCCCGGAGCTGCCGCACCTGCAGCCATAACACCCGCCGGCGAATCAGGCGGCGGGCCTCTTTCTTCCTGGCCTTGAACCCAGCATCTCGCCTGCAGCCCATCTGCGTCCACATCTCACTGTCGACCATGGTTTCAATGTTTTCCCTCTGATCCAACAACCGATCCACCATGAGAAAAACAGATGCAAACCTGGTCTCACACCGTGGCACGAGCATCTTCCCTCCTGTCCGTTCACGAAGCCACGACCGTGGCAGGTCATTGTTCCTCACAAATGAGACAACCTTCTCACACCTGGAAATGAGAGATGCACCCCACTCGCTTTTTCCTATGTCCTTCATCACCAAGTCAATGTTGTGAGCACAGCACCCCTGGAAGAAGAGGCTTGGGTACTTCGCTTTGAGGTCACTGAATGCTTTCTTGTTGACCGAGGTATTGTC
Organism: Penium margaritaceum; assembly: GCA_023375785.1. Classification (NCBI taxonomy): domain Eukaryota; kingdom Viridiplantae; phylum Streptophyta; class Zygnematophyceae; order Desmidiales; family Peniaceae; genus Penium; species Penium margaritaceum. The sequence goes on from SZWC01004641.1 coordinate 149,877, forward strand.
GCAGATCACTGACACCACTCTGCCTACCCCCACCGCCTCTATGGCGGCCTCAATCATGGCTGCAGTGTGATCTGCATCCCGACTGAGACCGCTTGCATCTCTGGAGAAGAGGTGAACTGAACCCTGTGCATTGCAGGCCATGGCAATGTAAATGGGCCGGACCTGGCGGTCGGCCCACTCGTCCACGGCAATAGACGTGCCATAGATGTCCCAAGCCTGCTTCATGGGAGCATCCAGCTCCTCTAGCTCTTTGTCTAGCCTCGGAAGGAGATCACTGACGACGGTATTGCGGCTTGGTAGCTTGAACCCTGAACTGGTCTTCCTGGAATTCTTCAGCACTTCTAGCAGCACACCTTCACGGCAGAATGAGATTGGAAGAGCTCCAATGCACATGAGCTTGACAATGGATAGCTGGCACTTGTCGTTATGACCACGTTCAATGTGCTGGTCCATGGAAGATTGCCGGAAACTGGAGGCTCTCCTGATGTCAAACACAGGTACCTTGTCGGCTGGGCTGAGTAGAGCTGACACGGCTGGCCGAGGTTGATGACTGCTGCCAGGCTGGGCATCCTCATCGTCACTGTCTGGTTCCAAGGTCACCCCAGCTGCTGCTGCTGTCGTCTGCTTCTCCAGTTTCTCCCACAGCTTCACCCATGCGACCGGCTTGTCTTTGGTACCCCATTATGGCCCGAGCCCCTTGTACAAAAGTTCTTTGTGCGGCTTCCATCCGGCCGGCGGTGGCTGCTCGCGCTCTAGGCCAAGTACGTCTCGGCACGTTGGTGGAACATGGGGGCACTTGCCGATGCTGCTGCTATCTCCAGCGAAGTGACCGCGGATGCGGTCGCAGCACCCAGACTTGATGGTGCCGCAGGAACCGCACCTCCACCCTGCTTTCTTGGACTTGGTCGGGTATGGCTCGCAGTGCTTGCTGAGTTCTTTNGTCAGGTAGTCCCCCGATACCTGACGCTTCCGTGGAGGATTCCATCGGGAGGCATCAAATGGCTCGGTGACTGCGGATGGATTGGGGGACTGGACGGTCCCTGCAGCACTAGATGCTCCCCTGGAGGGCTGTGAAGATGACGGGGTCTGATGGGTTTGCATCCTGAGACGTTGTCGCACACCAAGTGCCAAACGACACTTGGTGTGCAACGCCGATGGCGAAGAGAAGGGCAGTGACTTACTGCCAACAAAGCTCTTTCACCCCTACAGACAACGCTTCCACCGACACACGGGTGCTGCACTGCGGCACGTCGCTTCATCGATGGACGCGACGCTGAGGTCGATGATTTCATGACAGCATCGTGGCCGTACACGCAGCAGGCCTGATCGATGTGGCATCGACAACGGCCATGCATGACCATCCATTTTCAAGAAATCCAACGATCGTGGGAGTGCACGTACTTAATTTTCTTTTCCGTTGAAACCTACGGGTAGCATGAAACATGGACTGCATCAAAGCAGTAATACTTGGACACAGTATGTCAAAACCCGTTTTCAAATCCTACGAAAAATGTTTAAAAATTCTTTGTGGATAAATTGAGCGTAGCGCTTGATGGGCGTCCAGCTGTACATTGCACTCGATAGGATGCAAGCAGCTATTCGTTCGTTCATGTCACTTCCACCCAAAGCAGCCAATGCATGGGCTACAACTGCTGACGTGTACCATGCAAGCATGCCAGGCATGCAGTGCATGCCACAGCAGTAACTATAGCGATATCTAACGATTTTGGTACCGAGAGTGAGTGAGTCGGCTCCGGGGTCGATTTCTCGGTCCTTGTGTTTTTCCCCTTTTCCGAAGTGTTAAGGGTGTGTGTGGCAAAATGCCCGTTTTCGGCAACCCGGGGTCACCATTAGCCCTACAACACAACGTAGTAACAACGTTGTAGAACGTTGCTACGTTGTCGTTGTATGGCTCCTGCAACGAACAACGAGAGCAACACTGGGTCAGAAACACACTGGTCAGATACACACTGGTCAAAACCACAGTGGTCAGAAACAGTGGTCAGAAACACAGTGGTCAGAAACACAGGGGTCAGAAATACGGTGTTCAGAAACACACTTGTCAGAAACACAATGGTCAGAAACACAGTGGCCAGAAACACAGTGGTCACAAACACAGTGGTCAGAAACACAGTATTCAGAGACACATTGGTCAGAAACACAGTGGTCAGAAACACATTGGTCAGAAACACAGTGGTCAGAGTCACAGTGGTCAGAAACACAATCGTCCGAAACACACTGGTCAGAAACACAATGGTCAGAAACACAGTAGTCAGGAACACAGTGGTCATAAACATCCTGTCCAGAAACACAGTGGTCAGAAACACAGTGGTCAGAAACACAGTGGTCAGAAACACGCTGGTCAGAAACACAGTGGTCAGTCACACACTGGTCAGAAACACAGTGGTCAGAAACACAGTGGTCAGAAACAGAGTGGTCAGAAAGAAAGTGGTCAGAAACACAGGGTCATACACACAGTGGTCAGAAACACACTGGTCAGCAACACAGTGGTCAGAAACACACTGGTCAGAAACACAGTAGTCAGAGACACATTGGTCAGAAACACAGTGGTCAGAAACACAGTGGCCAGAAACACAGTGGTCACAAACACAGTGGTCAGAAAGAAAGTGGTCAGAAACACAGGGTCATACACACAGTGGTCAGAAACACACTGGTCAGCAACACAGTGGTCAGAAACACACTGGTCAGAAACACAGTAGTCAGAGACACATTGGTCAGAAACACAGTGGTCAGAAACACAGTGGCCAGAAACACAGTGGTCACAAACACAGTGGTCAGAAAGAAAGTGGTCAGAAACACAGGGTCATACACACAGTGGTCAGAAACACACTGGTCAGCAACACAGTGGTCAGAAACACACTGGTCAGAAACACAGTAGTCAGAGACACATTGGTCAGAAACACAGTGGTCAGAAACACAGTGGCCAGAAACACAGTGGTCACAAACACAGTGGTCAGAAAGAAAGTGGTCAGAAACACAGGGTCATACACACAGTGGTCAGAAACACACTGGTCAGCAACACAGTGGTCAGAAACACACTGGTCAGAAACACAGTAGTCAGAGACACATTGGTCAGAAACACAGTGGTCAGAAACACAGTGGCCAGAAACACAGTGGTCACAAACACAGTGGTCAGAAAGAAAGTGGTCAGAAACACAGGGTCATACACACAGTGGTCAGAAACACACTGGTCAGCAACACAGTGGTCAGAAACACACTGGTCAGAAACACAGTAGTCAGAGACACATTGGTCAGAAACACAGTGGTCAGAAACACAGTGGCCAGAAACACAGTGGTCACAAACACAGTGGTCAGAAAGAAAGTGGTCAGAAACACAGGGTCATACACACAGTGGTCAGAAACACACTGGTCAGAAACACAGTGGTCAGAAACACAGTGGCCAGAAACACAGTGGTCACAAACACAGTGGTCAGAAACACAGTAGTCAGAGACACATTGGTCAGAAACACAGTGGTCAGAAACACATTGGTCAGAAACACAGTGGTCAGAGTCACAGTGGTCTGAAACACAATCGTCCGAAATACACTGGTCAGAAACACACTGGTCAGAAACACAGTAGTCAGGAACACAGTGGTCATAAACACCCTGTCCAGAAACACATTGGTCAGAAACACAGTGGTCAGAAACACAGTGGTCAGAAAAACACTGGTCAGAAACACAGTGGTCAGACACACACTGGTCAGAAACACAGTGGTCAGAAACACAGTGGTCACAAACACAGTGGTCACAAACACAGTGGTCAGAAAGAAAGTGGTCAGAAACACAGGGTCATACACACAGTGGTCAGAAACACACTGGTCAGAAACACAGTGGTCAGAAACACACTGGTCAGAAACACATTGGTCAGAAACACAGTGGTCGGAAACACAGTGGTCAGAAACACACTGGTGGGAAACACAGTGGGGAGAAACACATTGGTCAGATACACACTGGGCAAACTCACAGTGGTCAGAAACAGTGGTCAGAAACACAGTGGTCAGTAACACAGTGGTCAGAAACACAGTGGGCAGAAACACACTGGTGGGAAACACAGTGGGGAGAAACACATTGGTCAGATACACACTGGGCAAACTCACAGTGGTCAGAAACAGTGGTCAGAAACACAGTGGTCAGTAACACAGTGGTCAGAAACACAGTGGGCAGAAACACACTGGTGGGAAACACAGTGGGGAGAAACACATTGGTCAGATACACACTGGGCAAACTCACAGTGGTCAGAAACAGTGGTCAGAAACACAGTGGTCAGTAACACAGTGGTCAGAAACACAGTGGGCAGAAACACACTGGTGGGAAACACAGTGGGGAGAAACACATTGGTCAGATACACACTGGGCAAACTCACAGTGGTCAGAAACAGTGGTCAGAAACACAGTGGTCAGTAACACAGTGGTCAGAAACACAGTGGTCTGAATCATAGTGGTAAGAAACATAGTGGTCAGAAACACAGTGGTCAGAAACACAGTGGTCAGAAACACACTGGTCATAAACACAGTGGTCAGAAACACAGGGTCATACACACAGTGGTCAGAAACACACTGGTCAGCAACACAGTGGTCAGAAACACACTGGTCAGAAACACACTGGTCAGAAACACAGTGGTCAGAAACACAGTGGTCAGAAACACACTGGTGGGAAACACAGTGGTGAGAAACACATTGGTCAGATACACACTGGGCAAACTCACAGTGGTCAGAAACAGTGGTCAGAAACACTGTGGTCAGAAACACTTTGGTCAAAAACTCGGTGGTCAGAAACACACTTGTCAGAAACACAATGGTCAGAAACACAGTGGTCAGAAACGCAGTGGTCACAAACACAGTGGTCATAAACACAGTAGTCAGAAACACGTTGGTCAGAAACACAGTGGTCAGAAACACAGTGGTCAGAAACACAGTGGACAGAAACACACAAGTCAGAAACACCGCGGTCATAAACACAGTGGCAAGAAACACAGTGGTATGAAACACAGTGGTCAGAAACACAGTGGTCAGAAACACAGTGGTCAGTAACACAGTGGTCAGAAACACAGTGGTCAGAAACACAGTGGTCAGAAACAAAGTGGTCAGAAACACACTGGTCAGAAACACAGTGATCAGAAACACAGGGTCATACACACAGTGGTCAGAAACACACTGGTCAGAAACACACTGGTCAGAAACACTGTGGTCAGACACACACTGGTCAGAAACACAGTTGTCAGAAACAAAGTGGTCAGAAACACAGTGGTCAGAGACACAGTGGTAAAAAACAAACTGGCCCGAACACACTGGTCATAAAGACAGTGGTCAGCAACACAATGGTCAGGAACACAGTGGTCAGAAACACAGTGGTCAGGAACACATTGGTCAGACACACAGTGGTCAGAAACACAGTGGTTAGAAACACAGTGGTCAGATACACAGTGGTCCCAAACACGATGGTCATAAACACAGTGGTCAGAAACAAAGTGGTCAGAAACAGAGGGTCATAAACACAGTTGTCAGAAACACACTGGTCAGAAACACAGTGATCAGAAACACCATGGTAATAAACGCAGTGGTCAGAACTACACAGGTCAGAAACACACTGTTCAGAAACACAGTGGTCAGAAACATAGTGGTCAGAAACCCACTGGTCAGAAACGCAATGGTCATGAATACACTGGTCAGAAACACAGTGGTCAGAAACCCAGTGGTCAGAATCACATTGCGCAGGCACACACTGGTCAGAAACACAGTGGTCGGAAACACAGTGGTCCGAAACACGGTGGTCAGAAACACACTGGTCAGAGGCACAGTGGTCAGCATTATAGTGGTCAGAGACACACTGGTCAGAAACACAGTGGTCGGAAACACAGTGGTCAGAAACACACTGGTCAGAAACACAGTGGTTAGAAACACATTGGTCAGATACACAATGGTCAAAACCACAGTGGTCAGAAACACGGTGGTCAGAAACACACTTGTTAGAAACACAATGGTCACAAAACACAGTGGTCAGAAACACAGTGGTCACAAACACAGTGGTCAGAAACACAGTAGTCAGAAACACATTGGTCAGAAACACGGTGGTCAGAAACGCAGTGGTCAGAAACAAAGTGGTCAGAGACACACTGGTCAGAAAGACAATGGTCGGAAACACACTGGTCAGAAACACCGTGGTCAGAACCACAGTGGTCAGAAACACGGTGGTCAGAAACACGTTGGTCATCAACACAGTGGCCAGAAACACAGTGGTGAGAAACACAGTGGTCAGAAACAGAGTGGTCAGAAACACAGTGGTCAGAAACACAGTGGTCAGAAACACAGTCGTCAGACACACACTGGTCAGAAACACAGTGGTCAGAAACACAGTGGTCATAAACACAGTGGTCGGAAACACAGTGGTCAGAAACAAAGTGGTCAGAAACACACTGGTCATAAACACAGTGGTCAGAAACACAGTGGCCAGAAACACAGTGGTCACAAACACAGTGGTCAGAAACACAGTAGTCAGAGACACAGTGGTCAGAAACACAGTGGTCAGAAACACACTAGTCGGAAACACAGTGGTCAGAAAAACATTGGTCAGATACACACTGGTCAAAACCACAGTGGTCAGAAACAGTGGTCAGAAACACAGTGGTCAGAAACACACTAGTCGGAAACACAGTGGTCAGAAAAACATTGGTCAGATACACACTGGTCAAAACCACAGTGGTCAGAAACAGTGGTCAGAAACACAGTGGTCAGAAACACACTAGTCGGAAACACAGTGGTCAGAAAAACATTGGTCAGATACACACTGGTCAAAACCACAGTGGTCAGAAACAGTGGTCAGAAACACAGTGGTCAGAAACACACTAGTCGGAAACACAGTGGTCAGAAAAACATTGGTCAGATACACACTGGTCAAAACCACAGTGGTCAGAAACAGTGGTCAGAAACACAGTGGTCAGAAACACACTAGTCGGAAACACAGTGGTCAGAAAAACATTGGTCAGATACACACTGGTCAAAACCACAGTGGTCAGAAACAGTGGTCAGAAACACAGTGGTCAGAAACACACTAGTCGGAAACACAGTGGTCAGAAAAACATTGGTCAGATACACACTGGTCAAAACCACAGTGGTCAGAAACAGTGGTCAGAAACACAGTGGTCAGAAACACACTAGTCGGAAACACAGTGGTCAGAAAAACATTGGTCAGATACACACTGGTCAAAACCACAGTGGTCAGAAACAGTGGTCAGAAACACAGTGGTCAGAAACACACTAGTCAGAAACACAGTGGTCAGAAACACACTAGTCAGAAACACAGTGGTCAGAAACACACTAGTCAGAAACACAGTGGTCAGAAACACAGTGGTCACAAACACAGTGGTCAGAAACACAGTAGTCAGAGACACATTGGTCAGAAACACAGTGGTCAGAAACACATTGGTCAGAAACACAGTGGTCAGAGTCACAGTGGTCAGAAACACAATCGTCCGAAACCACTGTTGACTTCGATGTTCGTTGTAGGGCCCCTACAACCACATCGGTACCGCGAGGTACATCGATGTAGCGCCGATGTGGTGTAGGCATATCAGGGCAACTGGGACCTAATATAGTGCTACCGTTTGCAAGAGACCACTAAATTTGAGTACCCTTACTGATTTGTATACACCAAAAGGGTCACCAAAATACGTGGAACACGAAGACAACAAATGTTTAATGGCTGACGGTTTCAATGTGATGTTCTTTCTAACACTGAATCTGTTTGCAACCCATGATTTTGAGACCATGTTGGCTGGATATTGGCCAACGCCCCCCGAACCCACATCGATGTGGCGGGTCCTGGCTACATCGATGTGTCGAGGTGGACATCGATGTACCGATGTTCGAGGGGCCAAGGTCAACTATGTCCAAAACACACTGGCAAGAAACACACTGGTCCGAAACACAGTAGTCAGGAACACAGTGGTCATAAACACCCTGTCCAGAAACACAGTGGTCAGAAACATAGTGGTCAGAAACACAGTGGTCAGAAACACACTGGTCAGAAACACAGTGGTCAGACACACACTGGTCAGAAACACAGTGGTCAGAAACACAGTGGTCAGAAACACAGTGGTCAGAAACAGAGTGGTCAGAAAGAAAGTGGTCAGAAACACAGGGTCATGCACACAGTGGTCAGAAACACACTGGTCAGAAACACAGTGGTCAGAAATACACTGGTCAGAAACACATTGGTCACAAACACATTGGTCAGAAACACAGTGGTCAGAAACACACTGCTCGGAAACACAGTGGTCAGAAAAACACTGGTCAGATACACACTGGTCAAAACCACAATGGTCAGAAACAGTGGTCAGAAACACAGTGGTCAGAAAGAGAGTGGTCAAAAACACGGTGGTCAGAAACACACTTGTCAGAAACACAATGGTCAGAAACACAGTGGTCAGAAACACAGTGGTCTGAATCACAGTGGTCAGAAACATAGTGGTCAGAAACACAGTGGTGAGAAACACACTGGTCATAAACACAGTGGTCAGAAACACAGGGTCATACACACAGTGGTCAGAAACACACTGGTCAGAAACACAGTGGTCAGAAACACACTGGTCAGAAAAACACTGGTCAGAAACACAGTGGTCGGAAACACAGTGGTCAGAAACACACTGGTGGGAAACACAGTGGTCAGAAACACATTGGTCAGATACATACTGGACAAAACCACAGTGGTCAGAAACAGTGGTCAGAAACACAGTGGTCAGAAACACAGTGGTCAAAAACTCGGTGGTCAGAAACACACTTGTCAGAAACACAATGGTCAGAAACACAGTGGTCAGAAACACAGTGGTCACAAACACAGTGGTCATAAACACAGTAGTCAGAAACACATTGGTCAGAAACACAGTGGTCAGAAACACACAAGTCAGAAGCACGGCGGTCATAAACACAGTGGCAAGAAACACAGTGGTCAGAAACACAGTGGTCAGAAACACACTGGTCAGAAACACAGTGGTCAGTAACACAGTGGTCAGAAACACAGTGGTCAGAAACACAGTGGTCAGAAACAAAGTGGTCAGAAAAACAGTGGTCAGAAACACAGTGGTCAGAAACACACTGGTCAGAAACACA
>SZWC01004642.1:43227-59716 GCA_023375785.1 Penium margaritaceum
TGGTCAGAAACACAGTGGTCAGAAACACAATGGTCAGAAACACAATGGTCAGAAACACTGTGGTCATAAACACAGTGGTCACAAACACACTAGTCTGAAACACACTGCTCGGAAACACAGTGCTCAAAACACGGTGGTCGGAAACACAGTGGTCAGAAACACAGTGGTCAGAGACACACTGGTCTGAAACACAGTGGTTAGAAACACGGTGGTCAGAAACACAGTGGTCAGAAACACAATGGTCAGAAACACACTGGTCAGAAACACACTGGTCAGAAACACACTGGTCAGAAACACTGTGGTCAAAAACACACTGGTAAAAAACATAGTGGTCATAAACGCGCTGGTCCTAAACACACTGGTCTGAGACACAGTGGTCAGAAATACACCGGTCAGAAACGTACTTGTCAGAAACACACTGGTCAGAGACACACTGGTTAAAATCACACTGGTCAGAAACAAACCAGTCAGAAACACAGTGGTCAGAAACACAGTGGTCAGAAACACACTGGTCATAAACACAGGTGTCAGAAACACAGTGGTCAGAAACACACTGGTCAAAAACGCACTTTTCAGAAACACACTGGGCAGAAACACACTGGTCAGAAATTTAGTGGTGAGAAACACAGTGGTCAGAGACACAGTGGTCAGAAACACACTGGTCAGAAACGCACTTGTCAAAAATACACTGGTCAGAAACACACTGGTCAGAAAAGCAGTGGTCATAAACACACTTGTCAGAAACACGGTGGTCAGAAGCACACTGGTCAGAAACACATTTTTCATTAACACTGTGGTCAGAAACACCGTGGACAGAAACATTGTGGTCAGAAACACACTGGTCAGAAACACATTGGTCGGACACACACTGGTCAGAAACAACATGGTCAGAGACACACTGATGAGAAACACACTGGTCAGAAACACACTGGTCAGAAACACAGTGGTCAGAAACACAATGGTCAGAAACACACTAGTCAGAAACACAGTGGTCAGAAACACACTGGTCAGAAACACGGTGGTCAGAAACACACTGGTCAGAAACACACTGGTCGGAAAGACAGTGGTCAGAAACACAGTGGTCAGAAAGACACTGATGAGACACACAGTGGTCCGAAAAGCACTGGTCAGAAACACACTGGTCAGAAACACAGTGGTCAGAAACACACTGGTCATAGACGCAGTTGTCAGAAACACAGTGGTCAGAAACAGTGTGTTCAAAACTACAATGGTCAGAAACACAGAGGTCAGAAACACACTGGTCAGAAACACCCTCATCAGAAACACACTGGTCAGAAATACACTGGTCAGAAACACACTGGTCAGAAACACACTGGTCTGAAACACAGTGGTCAGAAACACACTGGTCAGAAAAACAGTGGTCAGAAACACACTGGTCAGAAACAAAGTGGTCAGAAACACGGTGGTCAGAAACACAGTGGTCAGAAACACAGTGTTCAGAAACACAGTGGTCAGAAACACACTGGTCTGAAACGCAGGGGTCAGAAACACAGTGGTCAGAAACACACTGGTGAGAAGCACACTGGTCAGAAACACACTGGTCAGAAACACACCGGTCAGAAACACACTGGTCAGAAACACGGCGGTCAGAAACACAGTGGTCAGAAACACACTGGTCAGAAACAAAGTGGTCAGAAGCATTGTGGTCAGAAGCCCACTGGACAGAAACACACTGGTCGAAACACACTGGTCAGAAAAACACAGTTGTCAGAAACACAGTGGTCAGAAACACAGTGGTCAGAACAACAGTGGTCATGAGCACAATGGTCAGAAACACATTGGTCAGAAACACACTTGTTAGAAACAAAGTGGTCGGAAACACAGTTGTCAGAAACACACTGGTCACAAACACAGTTGTCAGAAACAGACTGGTCAGAAACACTGTGGTCAGAAACAAAGTGGTCAGAAACACAGTGGTCAGTAACACAGTGGTCAGAAACACACTAATCAGAAAGACATTGGTCAGAAACACACTGGTCAGAACCACAGTGGTCAGAAATACACTGGTCAGAAACATAGTAGTCAGAAACACACTGGTCAGAAACACACTGGTCAGAAACAAAGTGGTAATAAACACACTAGGCAGAAACACACTGGTCAGGAACACAGTGGTCAGAAACACCCTGGTCAGAAACACTGTGGTCAGAAACACAGTGGTCAGAAACACACTGGTCAGAAACACAGTGGCCAGAAACACAGAGGTCAGAAACACACGGGTCAGAAACACAGTGGTCAGAAGCACAGCGGTCAGAAACACAGTGGTCTGAAACACAGTGGTCAGAAAAGCACTGGTCAGACACACACTTGTCGAAATCACACTCATCAGAAACACAATGGTCATAAACACAGCGGTCAGAAACACAGTGGTCAGAAACACAGTGGTCAGAAACGCACTGGTCAGACACACACTGGTGAGAATCACACTCGTCAGAAACACAATGGTCAGAAACTCAGCGGTCAGAAACACAGTGGTCAGAAACACACTGGTCAGAAACACACTGGTCAGAAACACAGTCATCAGAAACAGTCGTCACAAACACGGTGGTCATAAACACGGTGGTCAGAAACACAGTGGTTGGACACACAGTGGTCAGAAACACACTGGTCAGAAACACACTGGTCAGAAACACAGTGGTCAGAAACACACAGGTCAGAAACACGGTGGTCAGAAACACACTGGTCAGAAGCACAGTGGTCAGAAACACAATAGTCGGAAACACACTGGTCAGAAAGACACTGGTCAGAAACACACTGGTCAGAAACACACTGGTAAGAAACACAGTGGTCAGAAACACATATGTCAGAAACGCGCTGGTCATAAACACACTGGTCAGAAACTCAGTGGTCAGAAACACAGTGGTTAGAAACACACTGGTCAGAAGCACAGTGGTCAGAAACACACTGGTCAGAAACACACTGGTCAGAAACACACTGGTCGGAAACACAGTGGTCAGAAACACTGTGGCCAGAAACACAGTGGTCAGAAACACAGTGGTCAGAAACACACTGGTCAGAAAAACAGTGGTCAGAAACACACTGGTCAGAAACGCAGCGCTCATAAACACATCGGTAAGAAACGCAATGGTCAGAAACGCAGTGGTCAGAAATTCACCGGTAAGAAACGCAATGGTCAGAAACGCGGTGGTCAGAAACGCACTGGTCAGAAACACACTGGTCAGAAACACAGTGGTCAGGAACACACTGGTCAGAAACACAATGGTCAAAAACACAGTGGTCAAAAACACAGTGGTCAGAAATACTAGGGCGCAACTAGGGCGTGACTAGGGCGCGACGAGGACGCAACTAGGGTGCAACTAGGGTGCAACAAGGGCGCAAAGAGGGCACCTTGGGGCAACTAGGGCGCAACTTGGGTCAACTAGGGCACAACAAGGGCGCAACTGGGGGCAACTAGGGTGCAACTAAGGCGCAACTAGGGTGCAACTAGTCTGCAAGTTGGGCGCAAATAGGGTGCAACTAAGGCGCAACTAGGGCGTAAGTAAGACGCAACTAAGGACGCAACTAGTGGACAATAAGGGCGTAGCTAGTGCCCAACTGAGGTGCAGCTAGGGCGCAAGTAGGCGCCAATTGGGCGCAAGTAGGATGCAACTAGGGCACAACTAGGGCGCAACTAGGATGCAACTAGGGCACAACTAGGGCGCAAGTAGTGCGCAACTAGGACGCAACTAGGGAGCAACTAGGGTGTAACTAGTGCGCAACTAGGGCGCAACTAGGGCGCAACTAGGGCGTTACTATGGCGCGACTTGGGCGCAACTAGGGGGCAACTAGGACACAACTAGGGCGCAACTAGGGCGCAACTAGGGCGCAATTAGGGCGCAACTGGGGGCAACTAGGGCGCAACTAGGGCGCAACTAGGTTGCAACTAGGGCACAACTAGGGTGCAACTAGGGCAAAACTGGGACGCAACTAGGGTGCAACTAGTGCGCAACTAGGGCGGAACTAGGACGCGACTAGGGCGGGACTAGGGCGTGACTTGGGCGCAACAAGGGCGGAACTAGGGCGCAACTAGACCGCAACTAGGACGCAATTAGGGCGCAACTAGGGTGCAACTAGGGCGCAACTAGGGCGCAAGTAGGGCGCAAGTAGGATGCAACTAGGGCGCAACTAGGGGGCAACTAGGACGCAACTAGGGCGCAAGTAGGGCGCAAGTAGGATGCAACTAGGGCGCAACTAGGGGGCAACTAGGACGCAACTAGGGCGCAACTAGGGCGCAACTAGGACGCAACTAGGGCGCAACTAGGGCGCAACAAGGGCGGAACTAGGGCGCAACTAGACCGCAACTAGGACGCAATTAGGGCGCAACTAGGGTGCAACTAAGGCACAACTAGGGCGCAAATGAGGTGCAACTAGGGCGCAAATAGGGCGCAACTAGGGCGCAACTAAGGCGCAACTAGGGCGCAACTTGAGCGCAACTAGGGCGCAACTAGGGCGCAACTAGGGCGCAAGTAGGGCACAAGTATGATGCAACTAAGGCGCAACTAAGGGGCAACTAGGGCGCAAACAGGGCACAAGTAGGACGCAACTAGGGCGCAAGTACGGTACAATGAGGGCGTAGCTAGTGAACGACTGAGGCGGAACTAGGGCGCAACTAGGGGTGCAACTGAGACGCAACTAGGTGGCAAGTAGGGCGCAACTAGGGCGCAAGTAGGGCGCAAGTAGGGCGCAACTAGGGCACAGGTAGAGCGCAACTAGGGTGCAACTAGGGCGCAACTAGGATGCAACTAGGGCGCAACTAGAGCGCAACTAGGGCGTAACTAGGGTGCAACAAGGGCGCACAGAGGGCGCAACTAGGGCACAATATGGTACAAGTAGGACGCAACTAGGGCGCAACTAGGGTACAACTAGGGTGTAGCTAGTCCCCAACTGAAGCGCAACTAGGGCGCAAGTAGGGTGCAAGTAGGGCGCAAGTAGGTTGCAACTTGTGCGCAACCAGGGCGCATGTTATGCGCAACTATGGGGCAACTAGGGCGCAACTAGGGCGCAACTAGGGTGCAAGTAGGGCGCGACTAGGGTGCAACTAGGGCGCAAGTAGGGTGCAAGTAAGACGCAACTAGGGAGCAACTAGGGCACAATTGGGGTGTAGCTAGTGCCCAAATGAGGCGCAACTAAGGTGTAAGTAGGGCGCCAATAGGGCGTATGTATGGTGCAATAAGGACGCAAGAAGGGCGCAACTAGGGCGCAACTAGGGCGCAACTAAGACGCAACTAGAGTGCAAGTAGGGCGCAACTAGGGTGTAAATAGGGCGCAAGTAGGGCGCAACAAGGGAACAACTAAGGCGCAACAAGGGCGCAACAAGGGCGCAACTAGGCGCACCTAGGGCGCAACTAGGGCGCAACTAGGCCGCAACCAGGGTGCAACTAGGGTGCAACTAAGGCGCAACTAGGTCGCAACTAGAGCGCAACTAGGGCGCAACTAGGGCGTAACTAGGGCGCAATCAGGGCGCAACAGGGAGAAAATAGGGCGCAACCAGGGTGCAACTAGGACGCAACTAGGGTGCAACTAGGGCACAACGAGGGCGCAATGAGGGCACAACTAGGGCGCAACTAGGGTGCAACTAGGGTGCAACTAGGGCGCAACTAGGGCAGAACTAGGGTGCAACTACGTTGCAACTAGTCTGCAATTTGGGCGCAACTAGGGCGCAACTAAGGCACAACTAGGGCGTACGTAAGACGCAACCAAGGACGCCACTATGGGACAACTAGGGCATAGCTAGTGCCCAGCTGAGGCGCAACTAGGGCGCAAGTATGTGCCAGTATGGTGCAAATAGGGCGCAACTAGGGTGCAACTAGGTCGCAACTAGGACACAACTAGGGTGCAACTAGTGCCTAACTAGAGTGCAACTAGGGTGCAAGTAGAAAGCAACTAGGGCGCAACAAGGGCGCCCGGGTGCAACTAGGGCGCAACTAGGGGGAAACTAGGGCGCAACTAGGGCGCAACTAGAACGCAACTAGGACACAACTAGGGAGCAACTAGGGTGCAACTAGGGTGCACCTAGGGTGGAACTAGTGCACAACTACGGCGCAACTAGGGCGCGACTAGGGCGTGACTAGGGCGCGACTTGGGCGCAACTAGGGCGCAACTAGGGCACAACTAGGGCGCACCCACGGCGCAACTAGGGCGCAATCAGGGCANCTAGGGTGCAACTAGTGCCTAACTAGAGTGCAACTGGGGTGCAAGTAGGGCACAACTAGGGCGCAACAAGGGCGCAAGGGTGCAACTAGGGCACAACTAGGGGGAAACTAGGGCACAACTAGGGCGCAACTAGAACACAACTAGGACACAACTAGGGCGGAACTAGGGTACAACTAGAGTGCACATAGGGTGGAACTAGTGCACAACTACGGCGCAACTAGGGCGCGACTAGGGCGTGACTAGGGCGCGACTTGGGCGCAACTAGGGCGCAACTAGGGCACAACTAGGGCGCACCCACGGCGCAACTAGGGCGCAATCAGGGCATAACTGGGGGTAACTAGGGCGCAACTAGGGCGCAACTAGGTTGCAACTAGGGCACAACTAGGGCGCAACTAGGGCGCAACTAGGGTGCAACTAGTGCGCAACTAGGACGCAACTAGGGCGCGACTAGGGCGCGACTAGCGCGCGACTTGGGCACAACTAGGGCGCAAATAGGGCGCAACGAGGACGCAACTAGGGCGCAATTGGGGCGCAACTGGGGGCAACTAGGGCGCAACTAGGGCGCAACTAGGACGCAACTAGGGCGCAACTAAGGCGCAGGTAGGACGCAACTAGGGCGCAACTAGGGCGCAACTAGGGCGCATCTATGGCACAACTAGGGTCCAACTAGAGTGCAGCTCCGGTGCAACTAGGGCACAAATAGGGCACAAGTAGGACGCAACTAGAGCGCAATTAGGGTACAACTAGGGCGTAGCTAGTGCCAAACTGAGGCCCAACTAGGGCGCAACTAGGGCGCAAATAGGGTGTAACTAGTGCGCAAGTTGGGTGCAACTAAGGCGCTACTAAGGCACAACTAGCGTGCAAGTAGGACACAAGTAGGACGCAACTATCGCGCAATAACTAGGGCGTAGCTAGTGACCAACTAAGGCACAACTAGGGCGCAAGCAGGGTGCTAGTACGGCGCAAGTAGTGTACAATAAGTGCGCAAATAGGGTGCAACTAGGGCACAACTAGGGCAGAACTAGGGCGCAACTAGGGTGCAACTAGGGTGCGACTAGGGCGCAACTAGGGCGGAACTAAGGCGCAACTAGGGCGGAACTAGGGCGCAACTAGGGTGCAACTAGGGCGTAACTAGGGTGCAACTAGGGCACAACTAGGGCATAACTAGGCCGCATCTAGGGCGCAACTAAGGCGCAACTAGGGCGTAACTAGGGCGCAACTAAGGTACAAATAGGGTGCAAGTAAGGCACAAGTAGAACGCAACTAGGGCGCAACTAGGGTATAACTAGGGCGTAGCTACTGCCCAACTGAGGCGCAACTAGGGCACAAGTAGGGCGCAAGTAGGGGGCAAGTAGGGCGCAAGTAGGATGCAACCAGTGCGCAAGTAGGACGCAAATAGGGAGCAACTAGGGCGGAACTAGGGTGCAACTAGGACGCAAGTAGGGCACAAGTAGGACGCAACTAGGGTGCAACTAGGGTACAACTAGTACGTTGCTAGTGCGCAACTGAGGCGCAACTAGGTCGTGAGTAGGGAGCAAATAGGGCGCAAGTAGGGTGCAACAAGTGCGCAACTAGGGCGCAACTAGGGCGCAACTAGGGAGCAACTAGGGCGGAACTAGGGCGCAACTAGGGTGCGACTAGGGCGCAACTAGTGTGCAACTAGGGCGCAACTAGTGTGCAATTAGGGCGCGACTAGTACGCAACTAGGGCGCAACTAGGGCGCAACTAGGGGGCAACTAGGGTGCAAATAGGCTGGAACTAGGGCGCAACTAGGGCACAACAAGGACACAACTAGGTCGCAACTAGGGCGCAACTAGGACGCAGCTAGCGCAGAACTTGGGCGCAACTAGGGCGCAACTAGTGCGCAACCAGGGTGCAACCAGGGCGCAACTAGGGTGCAACTAGGGTGCAACTAGGGTGGAACTAGGGCGCAACTAGGGCGCAACTAGGGTACAACTAGGGCGCAACTAGGGCGCGACTAGGGCACACTGGCCCCGAGTAGGGCGCAAGTAAAAAAACAACTAGGGCGCAACTAGGGCACAACTAGGGCGTAGCTAGTGTCCAACTAAGGCGCAAGTAGGGCGCAAGTATGGCGCCAGTAGGGCGTAAGTATGGTGCAATAAGGGCGCAAGAGGGGCGCAACTAGGGTGCAACTAGGACGCAACTAGGACGTGATTAGGGCGCAAGTAGGGTGCAACTAGGGCACAAATAGGGCGCAAATAGTGCGCAAGTGGGGTGCAACTGGGGCACAACTAAGGCGCAACTAGGGCGCAACTATGGCGCAACTAGAGCGCAACTAGGGCACAACTAGGGCGCAACAAAGACGCAACTAGGGCACAACTAGGGCGCAACTAGGGTGCAACTAGGGCGCAAATAGGGCAGAACTAGGGCGCAACTATGTTGCAACTAGTCTGCAATTTGGGCGCAACTAGGGCGCAACTAAGGCACAACTAGGGTGTAAGTAAGACGCAACCAAGGGCGCAACTATGGGACAACTAGGGCGTAGCTAGTGCCCAGCTGAGGCGCAACTAGGGCGCAAGTATGTGCCAGTAGGTTGCAAGTAGGGCGCAACTAGGGTGCAACTAGGGTGCAACTAGGATGCAACTAGGGTACAACTAGTGCCTAACTAGAGTGCAACTAGGGTGCAAGTAGGGCGCAATTAGGGCGCAACAAGGGCACCCGGGTGCAACTAGGGCGCAACAAGGGGGAAACTAGGGCGCAACTAGGGCACAACTAGAACGCAACTAGGACACAACTAGGGCGCAACTATGGTGCAACTAGGGTGCACCCAGGGTGGAACTAGTGCACAACTATGGCGCAACTAGGGCGCGACTAGGGCGTGACTAGGGCGCGACTTGGGCGCAACTAGGGCGCAACTAGGGCACAACTAGGGCGCACCCACAGCGTTACTAGGGCGCAATCAGGGCACAACTGGGGGTAACTAGGGCGCAACTAGGGCGCAACTAGGTTGTTCCTAGGGCACAACTAGGGCGCAACTAGGGCGCAACTAGGGTGCAATTAGTACGCAACTAGGACGCAACTAGGGCACGACTAGGGCGCGACTAGCGCGCGACTTGGGCACAACTAGGGCGCAAATAGGGCGCAACGAGGACGCAACTAGGGCGCAATTGGGGCGCAACTGGGGGAAACTAGGGCGCAACTAGGGCGCAACTAGGATGCAACTAGGGCGCAACTAAGGCGCAAGTAGGACGTAACTAGGGCGCAACTAGGGCGCAACTATGGCACAACTAGGGTCCAACCAGGGTGCAACTACGGCGCAACTAGGGCGCAAATAGGGCACAAGTAGGACGCAACTAGAGCGCAATTAGGGTACAACTAGGGCGTAGCTAGTGCCCAACTGAGGCCCAACTAGGGCGCAACTAGGGCGCAACTAGGGTGTAACTAGTGCGCAAATTGGGCGCAACTAATGCGCTACTAAGGCACAACTAGCGTGCAAGTAGGACACAAGTAGGACGCAACTATCACGCAATAACTAGGGCGTAGCTAGTGACCAACTAAGGCACAACTAGGGCGCAAGCAGGGTGCTAGTACGGCGCAAGTAGGGTGCAATAAGTGTGCAAATAGGGTGCAACCAGGGCACAACTAGGGCAGAACTAGGGCGCAACTAGGGTGCAACTAGGGTGCGACTAGGGCGCAACTATGGCGCAACTAGGGCACAACTAGGGCAGAACTAGGGTGTAACTAGGGTGCAACTAGGGCGTAACTAGGGCGCAACTAGGGCACAACTAGGGCATAACGAGGCCGCATCTAGGGCGCAACTAAGGCGCAACTAGGGCGTAACTAGGGCGCAACTAAGGCACAAATAGGGTGCAAGTAGGGCACAAGTAGGACGCAAGTAGGGCGCAACCAGGGTACAACTAGGGCGTAGCTACTGCCGAACTGAGGCGCAACTAGGGCACAAGTAGGGCGCAAGTAGGGCGCAAGTAGGGTGTAACCAGTGCCAACTAGGACGCAACTAGAGAGCAACTAGGGCGGAACTAGGGTGCAACTAGGGCGCAAGTAGGGCACAAGTAGGACGCAACTAGGGTGCAACTAGGGTACAACTAGTACGTAACTAGTGCGCAACTGAGGCGCAACTAGGGCGCGAGTAGGGAGCAAATAAGGCGCAAGTAGGGTGCAACTAGTGCGCAACTAGGGCGCAACTAGGGCGCAACTAGTGAGCAACTAGGGCGGAACTAGGGCGCAACTAGGTTGCGACTAGGGCGCAACTAGTGTGAAACTAGGGCGCAACTAGTGTGCAACTAAGTCGCAACTAGGACGCAACTAGGGCGCAACTAGGGCGCAACTAGGGGGCAACTAGGGTGTAACTAGGGTGGAAACAGGGTGCAACTAGGGCACAACAAGGACACAACTAGGTCGCAACTAGGGCGCAACTAGGACGCAACTACCGCAGAACTAGGGCGCAACCAGGGTGCAACTAGGGCGCAACTAGGGTGCAACTAGGGTGCAACTAGGGTGGAACTAGGGCGCAATTAGGGCGCAACTAGGGTGCAACTGGGGCGCAACTAGGGCGCGACTAGAGCACACAGGTCCCAAGTAGGGCGCAAGTAAAATACAACTAGGGAGCAACTAGGGCACAACTAGGGCGTAGCTAGTGTCCAACTAAGGCGCAAGTAGGGCGCAAGTAGGGCGCCAGTAGGGCGTAAGTATGGTGCAATAAGGGTGCAAGAAGGGCGCAACTAGGGTGCAACTAGGACGCAACTAGGACGCGACTAGGGCGCAAGTAGGGTGCAACTAGGGCACAAATAGGGCGCAAATAGGGCGCAAGTGGGGTGCAACTAGGGCACAACTAAGGCGCAACTAGGACGGAACTAGGGCGCAACTAGGGCGCAACTAGGGCGCAACTAGAGTGCAACTAGGCTACAACTAGGGCGCAACAAAGACGCAACTAGGGCGCAACTAGGGCGCAACTAGGGTGTAAATAGGGTGCAACTAGGACGCAACAAAGGTGCAACGAGGGTGCAACTAGGGCGCGACGAGGGCGCAACGAGGGCGAAACTAGGGTGCAACTAGGGTGTAACTAGGATGCATCTAGGGCATAACTAGGGCGCATCCAGGGTGTAACTATGGTGCAACTAGGGCACAACTAGGGCACAACTAGGACGCAACTAGGTCGCAACTAGGGTGCAACTAGGGCGCAACCAGGGTGCAACTAGGGCGCAACCGGGGCACAACCAGGGCGCATATAGGGCGCAACTAGAGCACAACTAGGACAAAACTAGGGCGCAACTAGGGTGCAACTGGTGTGCAAGTTGGGCGCAACTCAAGCACACCTAAGGCACAACTAGCGCGCAAGTAGAGCACAAGTAGGACGCAACTAGGGCGCTATTAGGGCACAACTAGGGCGTAGCTAGTGCCCAACTAAGGCACAACTAGGGCGCAAGAAGGGTGCTAGTAGGGCGCAAGTATGGTGGAATAAGGGCGCAAATATGGTGCAACTAGAGCGCAACTAGGGCCCAACTAGGGTGCAACTAGGTCGTGACTAGGGCGCGACTAGGTCGCGTCTAGGGCGCAACTAGGGCGCAACTAGGGCGCAACTAGGGCGCAACTAAGGTCAACTAGGGCGTAACTAGGGCGCAACTAGGGCGCAACTAGGGCGCAACGAGGACGCAACTAGGGCGCAACTAGGGCGCAACTATGGCACAACAAGGGTGCAACTGAAGCGCAAGTAGGGTGCAAGTAGGGCGCAAGTGGGGAACAACTACGGCACAAGTGGGGCACAATTATAGCGTAATAAGGGCGCAACTTTAGCGCAACAAGGGCGTAATGAGGGCGCATCAAGGGCGTAACGAGGGCATGACAAGGGCACAACTAGGGCACAACTAGGGCGCAACTAGGCTTTAAGTAGGACGCAACTAGAGTGCAGCTAGGGCGCGACTATGGCGCGACTAATGCGCGACTAGGACGCGACGAGGGCGCGACTTGGGTGCAACTAGGGCACAACTAGGGCGCAACCAAGGAGCAACTAGGGCGCAACTAGGGCGCAACAAGGGTGCAACAGGGGGCAACTAGGGCGCAACTAGGGTGCAACTTGGGCGCAACTAGGGCGCAAATAGGGCAAAAGTAGGGCGCAACTAGGGCGCAACATGGGAGCACCTAGGGCGCAACTAGGGCGCAACTAGGGCGAAACTAAGGCACAACTAGGGCGCAAATACGGCACAAGTAGGAAGCATCTAGGGCGCAAATAAGGTACAACTAGGGCGTAGCTAGTGTCCAACTGAGGCACAACGAGGGCGCAAGTAGGGTGCAAGTCAGGCGAAAATAGGGTGCAACTTGTGCGCAACCAGGGCGCGCACTCAGGGCGCAACTAGGGCACGGCTAGGGTGCAAGTATGGCGCAACTAGGGTGCAACTAGGGTGCAAGTAGGGCGCAAGTAAGACACAACTAGGGTACAACTAGGACACAACTAGGGCGTAGCAAGTGCCCAATGGAGGCACAACTAGGGAGCAAGTAGGTCGCCAGTAGGGTGTACATTTGGTGCAATAAGGGCGCAAGAAGGGCGCAACTAGGGTGCAAATAGGACGCAACTAGGACGTACCTAGGGTGCAAGTAGGGCACAACTATGGAGCAACTAGGGCACAAGTAGGGCGCAAGATGGGCGCAAGTAGAGCACAACTAGGGCACAACTGGGGCGCGACTAGAGTGCAACTAGGGTGCAACTAGGGTGCAACTAGTGTGCAAGTTGGACCAACTAGGGCACAACTACGGTGCAACAAGGGCGCAAGTAGGGCACAACTAGAGCGCAACTAGGGCGCAACTATGGCGCAACTAGGGCGCAAGTAGGGTGCAACCAGGGCGCAACTAGAGCGCAAGTATGGCACAACTAGGGCGCAACTAGGGCGCAACTAGGGCGCAACTAGGGTGTAACTAGTGCGCAAGTAGGGCGTAATTAGGGCACGAGTAGGACGCAACTAGCGTGCATCTAGGCCACAACTAGGGCATAGCTGGTACCCAACTAAGGCACAACTAGGACGCAAGTAGGGTACCAGAAGGGTGCAAGGAGGGTGCAATAAGGACGTAAATAGGGTGCAATAGGGCGCAACTAGGGTGTAACTAGGGCGCAACTAGGGCGCAACTAGGGCGCGATTGGGGCGCAACAAGGTTGCAACTATGGCGTGACTAGGGCGCAACTAGGGCGCAACTAGACCACAACTAGGGCGTAAGTATGGCACAACTAGGGTACAACTAGGGCACAACTAGGGCACAACTTGGGCGTAACTAAGGTGCAACTAGTGTGTAATAAGGGCGCAGCTAAGGCGTAAATATGGTGCAAGTAGGGCATAAGTAGGACGCAACTAGGGCGCAACTAGGGTACAACTAGGGCGTAGCTACTACCCAAATGAGGCGCAACAAGGGCGCAAGTAGGGCGCAAGTAGGGTGCAAGTAGGGTGCAACTAGTGCGCACCTAGGGCGCAACTAGGGTACAACTAGGGCGCAACTAGAGCGGAACTAGGACGCAACTAGGGCACAACTAGGGTGCAACTAGGGCACAAGTAGGGCGCAACTAGGGCGCAACTAGGGCGCAACTAGGGAGAAACTAGGGCGCAACTAGGGCGCAACTAGGGCGCAACTAGGGTGCAACTAGGGTGCAACTAGTGCGCAACTAGGGCACAACTAGGCCAAAGCTAGGATGCAAATAGGTTGCAACTAGGGCGCAAATAGGACGCAACTAGGACGCAACTAGGGCGCAACTAGGGCGCAACTAGTGCACAGCCAGGGTGCAACCAGGGCACAACTAGGGCGCAACTAGGGCGCAACTAGGGTATAATTAGGGTGTAAATAGGGCGTAGCTAAGGTGCAACTAGGGCGCAACCAGGGCACAAATAGGGTGCAACTAGGGTGCAACTCAGACGCAAGAAGGGCGCAAGTAAGACGCAACTAGGGTGCAATTAGGGCACAACCAGGGCGTAGCTAGTGCCCAACTAAGGCGCACCTAGGGCGCAAGAAGGGCGCCAGTAGGGCATAAGTAGGGTGCAATAAGGGCGCAAGAAGGGCAAAACTAGGGTACAACTAAGGCGCAACTAGTACGCGACCAGGGCGCAACTTGGGCACAACTGGGGCGCAACTAGGACGCAACTAGGGCGCAATGAGGGCGCAACGAGGGTGAAACGAGGGTGCAACAAGGGCGCAATGAGGATGCAACTAGGGTGCAACTAGGGTACAACTATGACGCAACAAGGGCGCAACTAGGGTGAAACTAGGGTGTAACTTGTGTGCACGTTGGGTGCAACTAGGGCGCAATTAAGGCGCAACTAGGGCGCAAGTATGGCGCAAGTAGGACGCAACTAGGGGGCAACTAGGGGACAACTAGCGCGTAGTTAGTGCCCAACTGAGGCGCAACTAGGGCGCAAGTAGGTGCCAGTAGGGCGCAAGAAGGGTGGAACTAGAGTGCAAGTAGGGCGCAACTAGTTTGCAACTAGGGCGCAACTAGGGCGCAACTAGGGCGCAACTAGGACGTAAGTAGGACACAACTAGGGTGCAATTAGAGCGCAACTAGGGCTCAGCTATGGTGCAACTAGGGCGCAACTAGGGCGCAACTAGGGCGCGACTAGGGCGCGACTAGGGTGCGACTTGGGCCTACTAGGGCGCAACTAGGGGACAACCAGGGCGCAACAAGGGCGCAAATAGGGTGAAAATAGGGTGCAACCGGGGCGCAGCCAGGGCGCAACTAGGGCGCAACTAGCGCACAACTATGGCGCAACTAGGCTACAACTAGGGTACAACTAGTGTGCAAGTTGGGCGCAACTAAGGCGCAACTAAGGCGCAACTAGCACGCAAGTAGGGCACAAGCAGGATGCAACTAGGGCGCAATCAAGGCACAACTAGTGCGTAGCTAGTGCCCAACTAAGGCACAACAAGGGCGCAAGTAGAGTGCCAGTAGGGCGCAAGTAGGATGCATTAAGGGCGCAAATAGGGTGCAACTAGGGCGCAACTAGGGTGCAACTAGGGCGCGACTAGGGCGCGACTAGGAAGCAACTAGGGCGCAACTAGGGTACAACTATGGCGCAACTAGGGCGCAACTAGGGCGCAACTAGGGCACAACTAGGTTGCAACTAGGATGCAACTAGGGCGCAACTAGGGCACAACTAGGGTGCAACTAAGGCGCAAGTAGGGCGCAAGTATGGAGCAAGTAGGCCCGGCCTACGTTTGTGTGTGACGGCTTTGGTTTTCGTGACCCAGCATTGTTTCTGTGACATAGCTTTGGTTTCTGTGACCCGGCTTTGGTTTATGTGACCCGTCTTTGGTTTATGTGACCCGGCTTTGGTTTCTCTGACCCGGTTTTTGTTCATGTGGCCCGGCTTTGGTATATCCAGCTTTGGTTTCTTTGACCCGGCGTTGGTTTCTCTGACCCGTCTTTGGTTTCTATGACCCGGTTTTCGTTTCTGTGACCCAGCTTTGGTTTATATGACCCGGCTTTGGTTTCTGTGACCCGTCGTTGGTTATTGTGACCCGGTTTTGGTTTCTGTGACCCTGCGTTGGTTTATGTGACCCGGCTTTTGTTTGTGTGAGTGGGTTTTGGTTTTGGGGACCCGGCTTTGGTTTCTGTGACCTGGCCTTGGTTTTTGTGACCTGGCTTTCGTTTGTATGACCCGGTATTGGCTTCTGTGACCTGGCTTTGTGTGACCCGGCTTTGGGTTATGTGACCCAGCTTTGGTTTATGTGTCCCGGCTTTCGTTTATGTGACCCGGCTTTGGTTTCTGTGATCCGGCTTTGGTTTATGTGACCTGGCTTTTGTTTCTGTGGCCAGGCTTTGTTTTTCGTGACCCGGCTTTGGATTATGTGACCCGACTTTGGTTTATGTGACCCGGTTTTGGTTTCTGTGACCTGGCTTTGATTAATGTGACCTGGCTTTGGTTTATGTGACCCGGCTTTGGTTTCTGTGACCGGCTTTGGTTTCTGGGACCCGGCCTTGGTTTATGTTACCGGGCTTTGGTTTGTGTGACCCGGCTTTGGTTTCTGTGACCTGGCTTTGGTCTCCGTGATGCGGTTTCGTTTCTGTGACCCATCTTTGGTTTCTGTGACCCGGCTTTGGTGTCTGTGACCCGGCTTTGGTTTTTGTGACCCGGCTTGGTGTATGTGACCCACCTTGGGTTTTGTGACCCGGCTTTGGTTTTTGTGACCCGGCATTGGTGGCAGTTACCCGGCTTTGGTTTCTGTGACCCGGCTTTGGTTTCTGTGACCTGCCTTTGCTTTCTGCAACTAAGTGTTGGTTTCTGTGACCCGGCTTTGGTTTCTGTGACCCGGCTTTGGTTTCTGTGACCCGGCTTTGGTTTCTGTGACCCGGCTTTGGTTTCTG